>JBAKBP010021940.1:0-39736 GCA_037953745.1 Lithodes maja | reverse complement strand
ATATAGGCCCCACGCAGTGCACTTGACCCAGTATTCGACGAGATCACCCTCTTCCACTCTCCTTCTCATTCTCCTCCCTTCCTCCCTTCTCCTCCTCCTCTCTGCTTCTCATTCAACTCCCTCCCTCTCTTCTCCTCCTCCTCTTGCTTCTCATTCTCCTTCCCTCCCTTCTCCTCCTCATTCTCCTCCCTCCCTTCTTTTCCTCCTCTCTCCCTACTTTTCCTCCTTCTCCTCCTGTCTTCGTTCTTTTCCTCCTTCTTCCTCCCTTCTTCTCATCCACCTCTTCCCTCCCTCACTACCTCCCTACTACCCCCTGTTCTTCTCTTCCTACTCTCTTCCCTCTCATTTAACCCGCTGAGTGCCAGCCAATTTTGACGGTGTGCTTCTGCCAGTGCCAGATTTTTTTTTGTTTTTTTTTTGGGGGGGGGGGGGCTAAATCTATCAAGTTGGGAGAGAAAGGAAGGATAATGGTAAAAAAAACACTCCCCTCGCCAGAAAACAGGTCCCCGATGGTCCCAAAGTAGCTGAAAAGACACTATAGACTACAGAGACTTTTATGGTATCGGAATGTATGGGTGGGAGGGTGGTTTTGGGGTTGATGGGGGGAAGGTAGAAGGGTAATTGACTTGTGTTTTGACAGATATGAAGCCGATTGGTGAGGTACTTTCGCACCACGGATATTCCTTTTTTTCCTTTTCTTCGTACGGATACGCTGGAAGTGGGTGGTGGGAGGCAGTTGGGGGTGTGGTGGGGGGAAGGCAGAAGGGTAATTGACTTGTGTTACAGATATGAAGCCGATTGGTGAGGTACTTTCGCCACCACGGATTTTCCTTTTTTTCCTTTTCTTCGTACGGATACGCTGGAAGTGGGTGGTGGGAGGCAGTTGGGGGTGTGGTGGGGGGAAGGCAGAAGGGTAAGGGACTTGTCACACAAATATGGAACCAATTGGTGCAGTCGTTTCGCCGCCACATATTTTCCTTTTTTGTTTTCCTTCTGACGGGACCGACAGTCAGCGTGTGGGTAGGAGGAGGGATTTGGGATTTTTGTGGTGGGTAGCCAAAAGGGTAAGGTACATGTGGTAAAAATATGAAAGCCATAGGTGCAGTCGTTTCGCTGCTACGATGTTTTTTCGGCGAGGACGTATATACCTCCGTTGGCCACAGAACCTGTATGTGTCGGCTTTATGCCAGTGGTATGCGGTTCGACTCTGAAGTCGATCGTCTGTATTCTGGAATCGATCGGCTGAAGTCTTATAGATGCGGGTGAAGTCGGCATGTAAAAATGACCGTTATTTTTTTGGTCGGTTCGAGTCTCAAGACTTCTCCGGAGTCAAGACGACAACGTCGGCTGTATGCGGCTGTAGTCTGGTGAAGTCCGTTGGATGCGGCATACCGAGCCAACTCCAAAAGTCGGGGGACAAAAACGCTACTCTGCTGTATTCGGCGCCCGAGTCCTGTATGTGTGAAGGGGGCATAATACGACTCCATTATGTCTGACGTAACACTGGCCCAGTTACGCTACGTCTGTCGGGAAGTGCAATAGACGTGGAAGAACGGGCGTTCAACGGCAGAAACTACTGGCGTCTTTACATAAATTGGCATACGCCGGACGGGAGCAATATACGTGAATGTGTGAAACCACCATAAGTCTTCCGGGGCTGCCAGGGGCCACCGTAAATCAGGTCCTGGTTACAAACTTGGGGAGGAATAGCGTCAAATTTTGTTTTGGTTCAACTTTCGCTGCTCAAGGAAAATTCACATGTGGGGATTTTTTTGTATTAGTTTTCATCAACTCTGCGTAAGCAGAGTGGTATCCCCTCCACCCCCGTATAGTGGTACCATGCCGGCCTAAATGTCTGTCTGTCTGTCTGTCTTCCCGGAAACTACTCCTAGACCGTTCGACGGATGTTCACCAAACTTCACACATACATTCGGTGGGTGAATGCGACGGTCAGTCAAAAAAATAAATAAATACAACAAATTTAATTTGTGCAATGGGTATGATTTTAGATCAAAAATATTGGGCTGATGGTCCTGATGATGATAATGGTGATAGTGACTAGTAGTAATGATGGTGACCCATTGCAGAGTTGGGTATGCTGTTTGATTTTGGGCAAAACGGCACGTCTACTTTATTATTATTATTTTTGTTTTGTTTTATGAACAATAACTTTTAATTATGTAACAGTATAATAACCCTGCACGTCCTTGGTATGCTTACGTAATGTTATTGTACTGTGATCACTTCTATCTGTCTGTATGTTCGCAAAATATTTGACGGATCCTAGTCAGTAGTTTTATTGGTAATCATTGCTGCCTTCTGTATCCCACAACCATAGCTATAATAATATATTAATGTATATTCAAATTATTGAAGGTACTACATTCCGGTTCGTCACTGACTTCAAATTAAACGTTTGGATATAATTGCATAACTTAATGCGATGAGAGACATAACCACCTCATAATTATTAGTAGAGCATTACTTACAAAACATAAGTACAAATTACCCCATCAGTTAGTGACTATTCGGTGCATGATTTGGGTGATTATACCCGTATATACCTTGATTAACCTTAATATATATTTCCATGTTGGTTAGTCTGTTTGTAAATTTATCTGTATGTCTGTCTGTCTGTCTGATTCTCTGCTTGAACGCAATACTTTTCATAATCATATAAGCGGAAACTTATAATTCGTGGTCAGCTCCTCCATCTGTATCACACACCCTCTACCATCACACTCTCTCTACCACACACCCTTTACATCACACTCTATCTACCACACACCCTCTACCATCACACTCTCTCTACCACACACCCTTAACCACACACCCTCTACCATCACACTCTCTCTACCACACACCCTTTACCATCACACTCTCTCTACTATATACCCTCAACCACACACCCTCTATCACACACCCTCAACCACACACCCTCTACCATCACATTCTCTCTACCACACACCCTCTATCACACACCCTCAACCACACACCCTCTACCATCACACTCTCTCTACCACACACCCTTTACCATCACACTCTCTCTACCACACTCCCTCTACCATCACACTAATCCTGCCACGGACATTAGTTCCAGGGCAGTAGTTCCCTTTCCAATGTTCCCTTACCCACTCTAAACCACTGTTTGGACACTTGATCCTCAGTGTTTTGGAGGACAAGCAGCCTAGAAGGGTCACTAGACCTGTTGTTGCTTGATTTCCTTTGTACTCCTTTGTACACTCTCTCTACCACACACCATCAACCACATACAAGAACATATGAGGGGTGTTTTTCCGGTCCCGTCTCAAGACCACCGTCGCAAGATCTACCCGAAAAACTGTTTTTCCGGTCCCGTCGCAAGCCCACCTTTAGCAAGCGAGACACCAATATTCTCTTGCGACGGCAAGAGAGCTCCGGAGCTGGGTTGACGGCAAGCTGAAACATCTCACTCAACTTACTGTTTCTTCATTCTAATTTATTTCGGTATATTTGTTTATCCAAACATGATGTTATAATTTACTTGCCTATTATTAGGAAGTAGAGTAATAAGAGCCCACAGTAACGAATATCCAATTGTTGATAATAAATTAATGTCGGACAGTACACTTGGTTAGATTTTGTCCACGAAACAAGCAACCCCAGCTGTGACTAGGCCTATGCTATTTAGCCTACCGATTGTTTTTTTCACATCAGAATTGCATTTATATAATCCTTATGATAATTAAATTGGCGGTGAATGTTATTCCGATGAAATGGAAGTTGTATAGCCTAGCCTATATATTTGTAAAATGGTGCGCTGGCTTGGAGCAAGCCTGTGTTGTTTTTCCCGTCTTGTGATGATCTTGCGACGGCTCGGTTGAGACGGTGGTCTTGCGACGGGACCGGAAAATCACGTCTATGATTAACTTGCTATGAAGAACACAGGGTAATTTCTCTATGTACCACGCTTCCCTTTACAAAACCACACTAACCGGTTCGCATGAAATTCGGCCTCTGACCAATATCTGCACAAATACTATACCTTGTTTCTTTTCAACTGACGGTAAATTACAAAGTTCCCATCAAAGATTTCTCAGTTATATTGAAGATTTTGTAGTGAAATATGGTGCTAATTATATAAACTTTGTCTTAATATGATGTAGAAACATAGTGGTTTCATATTTGTTCCATTAAGTATCGAAAACTTAGCTGCTAAGGGATTCAATTTACCGTGGCCACCCCTTCGGGGATCACGGCGTCAGGCAATAGATAGATAGATAGATAGATGAAATGAATCAGAGTATAGACAGACATAACTAACTTTTCAATGTTAGCCGGGCAAAAGGTAGGCCTATCATTTATTAAGTTTTTTACACAAACCAACTTCACATCTAAACTAAATTAATTAAATCAACAAATACATGTGGCACTCCGAGGACTCGAACCCAGGACACTCACATCGAAATTCCGCGCACTATGCATTACGCTATCAAGACAGTTCTCAGGTGTCCTCTTATTACTTAGCAGTGTATGTAAAAGTCATGTCAATTTATATACTTTTTTTTAAAGGGGAGATGGTCCCTTTTTCTGGTTCCCTTTCTTCCTCATGCTTATCCTCATTAGTTTTGATATTTTACGACGTGTGCCCCATTAGTTTGTCGATTTTAATACCTTTCACCCCATTTCTTTGTCAATATTAAGTAAGACCTTTCGTGTCCTTTAGGTGTCGATTTTTTCCTGGCGAGCGATAGTGAGCCTGTAATTGTGGCAGAACCGGCCTACACATTAATCTCGTAGGGGGATCTAATGGATGTTATGTTAAGTTTGATGGAGGTCTAGGGATTAAACTAAAAAAAATAACTAATGCAAAAATAAATAGACCCCCCAAAATAACCACTGTCCCCTTAACATGGTTTAAAGCATCGAGAAAGAAGTCATTTTCTTCACATAATAAGCAGAAATGCAAAATAGAAATATATTCAGGAGTCTCGATCTCGCCTCATCCAGTATTCCTTTCATACTTCAATCATGCATAAAATAGGGAACCGTATATTTAATAGGGAACCGTATATTTACCGACCTGGTTTGTGCATATAATTGCCCGGGTTCGCTTCCCACTCTGTGCAATAAGGGGAGATGGTCGGTTTTTTCTGGGCACTCTTCTCCCTCATGCTTAGCCCCTTTAGTTTTCAGATTTGAAGACGTTCATCCCATTAGTTTGGCGATTTAAAGACCTTTCACCCCTTTTATTTGTCAATATTAAGACTTTTCGTGTCATTTAGGTGTCGATTTGTTTTCCTGGCGACCGATAGCGAATGCAAGAGGGAAATTAGGAAAGTAAGTTTGTGTTATTTGTTTAGTGTTCTTCATACTAGATTTAATTTTCACTTTCTGAGTAGGCTAAATACTTTAGAAGTTGTCGATACTTAGGAGGTATCAAGAGGATATTTATGTTATTCATGTATTTTATGAGGAAAATTTTATTCGTTACTGTAGGAGTTTGAACACACACACAGGCACACACATACACACAGACACACGCACACACACATTACATGTTGATATAAGTAAACACGGATGCATAATTGTTTTACATTATTCTACAACATTTTAACTTCTCCCTATTTGTCGATACCAATGTATAATAGCCTCGTTATATTGTCAAAATATATTTTTGTTTATTGACTTGCATTTTCATAATGACTTGTTTAATTCTTTATATTCCGTGTTGTATTTAATTTATACTTTTCCGGGTTTTCGGTTTTCTTTTACTTTCGGCGATAATGACGTTTGCTGTTGCGCTGTTATGTAGAGCGCTTTATCCATTCATTAGTTCATTCATTGCCGCGATAATGACGTTTGCTGTTACGCTGTTATGTAGAGCGCTTTATCCATTCATTAGTTCATTGATTGCCGCGATAATGACGTTTGCTGTTGCGCTGTTATGTAGAGCGCTTTATCCATTCATTAGTTCATTCATTGCCGCGATAATGACGTTTGCTGTTACGCTGTTATTTAGAGCGCTTTATCCATTCATTAGTTCATTCATTGCCGCGATAATGACGTTTGCTGTTGCGCTGTTATGTAGAGCGCTTTATCCATTCATTAGTTCATTCATTGCCGCGATAATGACGTTTGCTGTTACGCTGTTATGTAGAGCGCTTTATCCATTCATTAGTTCATTCATTGCCGCGATAATGACGTTTGCTGTTGCGCTGTTATGTACAGCGCTTTATCCATTCATTAGTTCATTCATTGCCGCGATAATGACGTTTGCTGTTGCGCTGTTATGTAGAGCGCTTTATCCATTCATTAGTTCATTCATTGCCGCGATAATGACGTTTGCTGTTGCGCTGTTATGTAGAGCGCTTTATCCATTCATTAGTTCATTCATTGCCGCGATAATGACGTTTGCTGTTGCGCTGTTATGTACAGCGCTTTATCCATTCATTAGTTCATTCATTGCCGCGATAATGACGTTTGCTGTTGCGCTGTTATGTACAGCGCTTTATCCATTCATTAGTTCATTCATTGCCGCGATAATGACGTTTGCTGTTGCGCTGTTATGTAGAGCGCTTTATCCATTCATTAGTTCATTCATTGCCGCGATAATGACGTTTGCTGTTACGCTGTTATGTAGAGCGCTTTATCCATTCATTAGTTCATTCATTGCCGCGATAATGACGTTTGCTGTTGCGCTGTTATGTAGAGCGCTTTATCCATTCATTAGTTCATTCATTGCCGCGTTAATGACGTTTGCTGTTGCGCTGTTATGTACAGCGCTTTATCCATTCATTAGTTCATTCATTGCCCTGATAATGACGTTTGCTGTTGCGCTGTTATGTAGAGCGCTTTATCCATTCATTAGTTCATTCATTGCCGCGATAATGACGTTTGCTGTTGCGCTGTTATGTAGAGCGCTTTATCCATTCATTAGTTCATTCATTGCCGCGATAATGACGTTTGCTGTTACGCTGTTATGTACAGTGCTTTATCCATTCATTAGTTCATTCATTGCCGCGATAAGATAATGACGTTTGCTGTTGCGCTGTTATGTAGAGCGCTTTATCCATTCATTAGTTCATTCATTGCCGCGATAATGACGTTTGCTGTTGCGCTGTTATGTAGAGCGCTTTATCCATTCATTAGTTCATTCATTGCCGCGATAATGACGTTTGCTGTTACGCTGTTATGTACAGTGCTTTATCCATTCATTAGTTCATTCATTGCCGCGATAATAACGTTTGCTGTTGCGCTGTTATGTAGAGCGCTTTATCCATTCATTAGTTCATTCATTGCCGATTAAAGTTCCTGTAAAATGAGCTTGTGTGACACCGGCCAACTTAATCCCAGGTGTGCTTAAGGGGTTAGTGGTTGGTTTTAGTCTATTTATTTATACACTAATTCATTTTTAAGTTTCCTCGCTAGACCTCCATCAAGCTTAGCCAAACCCCCCCTAAGCCCCCTTTTAAGATAAATTTTTACACTTTTCTGTAGAAAAATGACACAGCCGAGGGCCGGTTCATTCTTAAATTAGAGGCTCGCTATCGCTCGCCAGGAAAAATCGTCAACCAAAGGGGCATGAAAGGTCTTAACACTTAAAGAGCGGCCTATGCGGTTTATAATATGTAGCCACCAGCGGGGTGTTTTTAGCCAAAATAGGGCTGTTTACGTGATCATTTTCATGCCTAAATAAGACCCAGAACGTAAAACAAGTATCTATCCCTGAAAGGGCATAAACAGAGCTTTCGAATGACACCATAACGATCCTTTTATGATGGCTAGTTTTCTTGCAAAAACCGTGCAACGCGAGTGCAAAAAGCATGTAATTAGGCACTTTCCCCATACAATTCCGTATATAGCGAGTGAGAGAGGGAGGGAGGAGGTGAGATTCGTGTCAGTAGGTTCGCCGCGGTGGTCTGGAGCAGTCATACGCTCGCTACTCTCCTGCCACCACTTGTCTCTCTCTCTCAGCAACATTACGTGCTGAAATTGCCACTCGACCTATGTCGAGCGCCGCCACATAGTCCAGGTTTATTTAACTCGACTTATGTTGCGCGCCGCTAAAGAAGGGTTAATATTGACAACAACATGAGGCGAAAGGTCTCAAAATCGCCAAACTAACGCAACCAGCATCTTAAAACCTCAAAACTAATATGCTAAACATGAGGGAGAAGGGGGTCCATAAAAAGGGAGTACTACCCCCTTAACCCCATCAGTACAATGATACCTTTTTACTGTTCATATTGACTAACATGTTGGCCATTGTGTGCAGTTAAAGAAGGTCCTATTGTATGTAAGTGGGTTATTGAGATCTTATTTAGCTCTTCGAGTCCTAGAGGTAGAATTAAGGGGGGTCACCGTTTTTTTTTTTATCTTTACCTCCTTTTCTTTCTTTCCCTGGCTTGTATCCATTCGGCGCCATTCAGCCAACTGTTTTAAGACGTTTATCCCCATCCAGGTGTCGATTTCTTCCTGGCGAGCGATAGCGATTCAGCATTGTTTGGAGAAATCCGGCTTCGCCGGAGAAATTTTTCTATCGTAAAATGTACAAATTTACCTTGCTGTCAAAACCAAAATATATATATGCTGGCTCGCTACCGCTCGCCAGGAAAATATTGGCACCTGGATGGGGTAAACGTCTTAAAACAGTTAGATGAATGGGGCCGAATGGATACAAGCCAGAGAAAGAGAGAAAAGGAGAGAAAGAAAACAAAAGCGAAGTGGGCTCCCTTAAGTCTACGGATGTCAAACGAGTTTTTTTATGAATTACATTCCAATACTTAGAAACAAAATCACTCTCTTCCAAACACACACACACCCACACACACATACACACATTTTCATAAACTGCCATGAACGCAATCACTTTCCTGCATGGGCAGACATACACTCACTCACACCTATAAACACACACACACACACACACACACACACACACATTGTTACGCTGGCCAGCTTGCCAGAATGCACTCGTAACTTGCTAGCGCTCGCCAGGGCAGTGAAACGGGCTATAATAATCGTAGAACGATGTTCTTTCTTTCATAGTGTTCATGTTGTCACAGACAGATCAGTGGTGATCTTTATTCTTGTCTGTGACACTTGGAAGTATTTTATATCATTGATAGAATATAAGATATGTTGTGTGAAGTTGTAGGGAGAAAGAGAGCGAGCAGCGTGGTGGTATTATGTGCGTCTGTATGTACGTGGGCCTCCCTCGCTCGGAGGAGTTTCCCACGCTCGTGATTGGCCGGCGGGCCTGGCGCGTCATATGACGTCTGCTCCTCATGACGTAGTCGTCTGTGATGGGTACTGCTGCCTTTGTCAGTGCTGGGGAGCTCCTGCCCGCGTTTCTCCTGCAGAGCTTGGCATAGCGTGCTTGGTCCTACATGTCCTTTGCAATCTGTCCCCAATATAACCCCCTATACTACTGTTTCTCTCTCTGAACTTCTTCTTTTCCAATACTTCCTCTCTTTATTCAATTGCTTATCCCTTCTGGTTCTCTGCATACGACTTCCATAGTCGGCCAGACGTATTACCAGCACCAGCTCTCACATTTATGTTTTGCACTAGCTTTAGGGATTAGTAGAGTCATAGTCATTTGGTAGCCTAGTGTTGGGGTGCTTCTAATTATTGAGCTGTTCTTTCCTATTATTTAATGCTAGACAGTGGAAGGTATTTTTGGTCGTTGTCTGAGTTATGTATGTGGCAAGTCAGAGCCTGTACAACATCGACAAAGCTAGGTAGCCTGTAACCCTTGTGCATATTTTCCTTTGCGAGTGTAGCAGTATACAGGTGAAGGGCTTTTGCCTACACTTACCTGTATGCTTGCTGCCTCATTTTGTTGACCTTTGTGGAGCGCCAGGGTAAGACCAGATACTTGAGATCTGGACTTACCAAGAGAGCCTCCAAGTCACTTAACGTAACATAAGAGAAATCTGTTCAAGGGGAGACAGTAGGCTACGAGCATGCTTGCGCTCTGCCTAGTTTCCTAGTACCTTTTATGCCACTGCTAGACTTTATTAGTGAGAAAGACAGCATTGTGTTTATTAACTTTAATTGTGTATGCTTTAGGAATTATTCACACCTTATTTTAGCCTAGGTTGATGCATACTGCACAACCCAGTTTGGCTGTTACGTTGGCTAAGGAAGTACTGTTTTGAGTGGCGATTATTAGTGCTGTCACAGAGTTGTTGCACTCCCTTGTTATATTATATGTATCCTACTTTTCGGTGTGTTTAAGATACACGCTTTAGTGTCCTGCCCCTGCATTATTTCTGTTCTATATTAACGAGCATCTTAGAGCATCAGACGTTTTCAGAAGATTCTTTATCTGATTGCTGTAGGACTAGACTTCCAGTGTTTTCATAGAGCATTGTAGAGTTTAGTGTTGAGTACAGACTCACACTAAAGTTAACGTAAGCATATACTCCTTTATAAAATCTTGATATAGTTTATTTAAGCATTGTTATTACTTAAGAGCATTTCATTAACGTAAAGTACTCCTGTAGTGAGTAGGCTTTGCCGTCACCGGAAAGCCTTTGTAGAAGTGCACTAAAACCCAGTTAATTGATACCCCGTTATCCAGTAGATTAACTCTGGAGGGTTTAAGTGTTTTTTTTCACCGGCGTAATAGTTCGAGGGGTTGGAATTAGCTTACCGTTGTTGCAGATATAGCCTATCATCTAGTCCATTCTTAAGTGCCCTTGTTTATTTCGTAGTGCCGGTCGTAACAACATATATTCGTGTTTTTTTTTTTTTAATTTAATTTTCATATTCTTTTCTGTCAGTAAATCTCATTTGTCTCCACCCCCCACTCTCTCTCTCTCTCTCTACCAACCCTGGACTGGCAGATTTACCGCCTCCCCTTTTCCCCCGCTTTCCCTCTTACCAAATATTTACAATGTGACCCACAAACTTTGACACATATTGCAATATTTTGGTGGGCCTTTTTCATTATGCTCTGGTTCCCTCCTTTGGCCTCCCCCTCACTCTCGCTCACACACACATTCGTACAAACTCTCTCTCTGTTTTTCTCGCTTTCATTCTCGTTCACTCTCATTGGCCCTCTTTCTCCCACTGGCTTTCGCTCGCTCACTCTCACATTCTGTCTCTCTCTCTCTCTGCGCTGTGACCGTGAATTTGGCTTTTATTTTCGTTGAATGTTTACTTAGCCTCTATTGGAACGGCAGAGGCTGTCTACACAAAGCTAGAATTAGGGAAGGAAATACAGACAGCTAGAATAGATGAAGGAAATTCACAAAGCTAGAATAGATGAAGGACATACACAGAGCTAGAATATAGGAAGGAAATACACTCAGTTAGAATAAAGGAAGGAAATACACAAAGCTAGAATAGAGTAAAATAATACACAAAGCTACAATAAAGATACGAAATACATAAAGCTAGAATAGATGAAGGAAATACATAAAGCTAGAATAGATGAAGGAAATACAGAAAGCTAGAATAGAGGAAATAAATACACGAAGCTAGAATAAAGGAAGGACATACACAAAGCTACAATACATGACGGAAATACACAAAGCTATAATAGATGAAGATAATACACAAAGCTAGAATAAAGTAAGGTAATACATCAAGCCAATTAAAATATATCCATGCACCTTTATAAGGAAGGTTGCATCTCTCTCGCTATTCTATCGCTACTATAATAATCAGTGTTCCTCAGAGCTATCCCAGTGCATACCACCTCCTTTACGTAGGGCACGTGGTACCCGTCTTGCAACTCAATCCCACCCCTACTCTGTGCAACTCTCCAACCCAAGAGTGAAACGTTACTCTCAAACTTTCTTCTACTCAACATCTGAGCTCTGGAACTCTCTCCCAGAATCAGTCTTTCCCTCTTCCTATGACTTAAATTGCTTCAAACTCCGTGTGTCCAGGCATTTTGGCTCGAACGTCCCTTGATTTTGGCCCTGTCACTCTTTCAACTATGGGGGAGGCACTCGCTATAGGCAGTTATGCCTTTTGCCTCCCTCAATCACATAGAAAAAAAAAAAAAAAAAAAAAAAAAAACCTAATGTCGTTCCGTTTCCATGATATTTGTATTAGCTTTGAACTGGGTACATAATTATAGCCTCAATGATCTGGTTGCTTAGATTTGTTTTATTTTGATTTTTTTTGTTGTTGCTTCAATTATAGAACTGCACATGTAAAGCATAGCAGGCTGAAGTAGATTATTTCATATATTCGATTGTTTATTAATCTATTCTTATTCTTTTAGTTTCCTCTCTAGACCTCCATCAAGAAATTGGCGAATTAAAGTTGTATCAAACTTGAAGCTTTTCCTTGTTTTCGATAACAATGCTGAATAAGCCCGAAATATATTCAGAACAGTAAATTTAGTTGCTCTATGCAATTTTACCGGGTGAGGTCTAGTGTGATTCTCCTTTATGTCTAGACAGCCCTGATGCAGCCTTGGACCAAAATATGTGTGTGTGTGTGTACTTACACTAGTTGTACTTACACTAGTTGTATTTGCGGGAGTGAGCATGCTCGTTAATTCCCGCCTCCTAGGATATGTTTGTCATACCGTGCTTTGAAACTATGCACTGATGGTGCAGACACTACTTCGGCTGGCAATTTGTTCCACCCACTAATCGAGTTGGTAGGAAATTTTTTACTTTTCAGATCAGATTTACTATTTAGCACTTTTAGTTTGTAGCTGTGACCTCTTGTGTGTGTGTGTGTGTGTGTGTGTGCGTGTGCATGTGTGTGTGCGCGCACGCACGCACACACAAGCCCGTAGCCTAGTAGGTAGAGCTCTCGTCTCACACACGAGGGGTCGGGGGTTCAATCCCCGGCCGGGCGGAGACAAATTGGGCTTGTCTCCTTTCATGTGTTAGCCTCAGTTCACCTAGCTGTAAATAGGTACCTGGAATAAGTGGACGACGTTGTGACGTCCCATCTGGAGTTGGCAAAAATGGTACAAAGCGAGATGGGTATCATATGGTTCACCTAAGCTGATGGCTACCTAAGCCTTCGGGCGAGACGGTACCGTCTATAGTGAGAATGGTACCATACAGATCCACCCTAAGCCTTCGTTTCCGATGTCGCCAATTGGCTAAAATACAGACTACACACACATCCACAGCCATTCCAGCAGTACATAAAACACTTAACATGCATTTCATGCAATACATTCCCAGTTAAGGAGGCGCGATAATAATGAGCTTAGCTCGCATTGCGTGGATTCCCCTTGAACAAGTAACTGAGTGAGTAACACACACACACACACACACACACACAGTTTCTATGATAGAGTTAATGAAATAGTGCAAGAGAGAGAGGGCTGGGTGGATTGCATCTATTTAGATTTAAAAAAGGACTTTGATCGTGTTCCACATCAACGGCTATTATGGAAGCTGGAAATGAAAGGCAGAATTAGAGGATCCTTTCTTAAGTGGATGAAGGAGTTTCTTGTTGGAAGAAAGATGAGAACAGTAGTCAGAGGACAATTTTCAAGTTGGAAAGAGGTTACGAGTGGGGTACCCCAGGGCGCTGTTTTAGCACCGATCATGTTCCTGCTGTATATTAATGATATGCCAGGTAACATCAGCTCGGAAAGTTATATTAACCTGTTTGCTGATGATGCAAAGTTACTGAGACAAATAAGGGATCAAGATTCTTGCGTGGCTCTTCAGAACAGTAAATTTAGTTGCTCTATGCAATTTTACCGGGTGAGGTCTAGTGTGATTCTCCTTTATGTCTAGACAGCCCTGATGCAGCCTTGGACCAAAATATGTGTGTGTGTGTGTACTTACACTAGTTGTACTTACACTAGTTGTATTTGCGGGAGTGAGCATGCTCGTTAATTCCCGCCTCCTAGGATATGTTTGTCATACCGTGCTTTGAAACTATGCACTGATGGTGCAGACACTACTTCGGCTGGCAATTTGTTCCACCCACTAATCGAGTTGGTAGGAAATTTTTTACTTTTCAGATCAGATTTACTATTTAGCACTTTTAGTTTGTAGCTGTGACCTCTTGTGTGTGTGTGTGTGTGTGTGTGTGCGTGTGCATGTGTGTGTGCGCGCACGCACGCACACACAAGCCCGTAGCCTAGTAGGTAGAGCTCTCGTCTCACACACGAGGGGTCGGGGGTTCAATCCCCGGCCGGGCGGAGACAAATTGGGCTTGTCTCCTTTCATGTGTTAGCCTCAGTTCACCTAGCTGTAAATAGGTACCTGGAATAAGTGGACGACGTTGTGACGTCCCATCTGGAGTTGGCAAAAATGGTACAAAGCGAGATGGGTATCATATGGTTCACCTAAGCTGATGGCTACCTAAGCCTTCGGGCGAGACGGTACCGTCTATAGTGAGAATGGTACCATACAGATCCACCCTAAGCCTTCGTTTCCGATGTCGCCAATTGGCTAAAATACAGACTACACACACATCCACAGCCATTCCAGCAGTACATAAAACACTTAACATGCATTTCATGCAATACATTCCCAGTTAAGGAGGCGCGATAATAATGAGCTTAGCTCGCATTGCGTGGATTCCCCTTGACGAACAAGTAACTGAGTGAGTAACACACACACACACACACACACACACAGTTTCTATGATAGAGTTAATGAAATAGTGCAAGAGAGAGAGGGCTGGGTGGATTGCATCTATTTAGATTTAAAAAAGGACTTTGATCGTGTTCCACATCAACGGCTATTATGGAAGCTGGAAATGAAAGGCAGAATTAGAGGATCCTTTCTTAAGTGGATGAAGGAGTTTCTTGTTGGAAGAAAGATGAGAACAGTAGTCAGAGGACAATTTTCAAGTTGGAAAGAGGTTACGAGTGGGGTACCCCAGGGCGCTGTTTTAGCACCGATCATGTTCCTGCTGTATATTAATGATATGCCAGGTAACATCAGCTCGGAAAGTTATATTAACCTGTTTGCTGATGATGCAAAGTTACTGAGACAAATAAGGGATCAAGATTCTTGCGTGGCTCTGTAGTAGGATGTCACAAGTTTTTTCAAGTGGAGTAAAATTTAGCAAATGGATTTTAATGCAGAGAAGTGTCATGTCATGGAGATGGGTGAAAGTCAAAGAAGGCCGCATGGCAGATATACAATGGGTGAAGAAGAGCTTAAACCTTCAAGGAAAGAAAAAGATTTGGGGGTAATAATAAATCCCAAACTATCACCTGAAGATCACATAAACGAGAGAGTGAGAAACGCTTATGGACTGCTAGCCAATGTTAGGGTTGCTTTTTCATACGTGGATTTGGATATGATTAAAAAACTAATAGTTACCTTTTTAAGACCCACATTAGAATATGCAACAGTTGTATGGAGTCCACATCTGAAAAAGCATATAGATAAACTGGAAAAAGTTCAGAGGGCAGCAACAAGATTAGTTCCAGAATTGAGAGGGTGCAGCTATGAAGAACGACTGGAAAAGATAGGCCTTACTACATTGCAAGATAGAAGAGAACGCGGAGATATGATCCCGATGTACAAATGTGTTAACAAGATTGACTGGATTGACAGGGAAGACTTCAAAAATACCATCAAAAGGAAGAACTCTCGCCATACATTCAAACTGGTGGTCAAGCCTTGCAAGAAGGATGTGAGAAAATTTGCCTTTCCTTGTAGAAGCATAGGAAAGTGGAATTCACTCCCAGAAAAGGTAGTGTGTGCCAAGAGTATAAGCCAATTCAAAGTAAAATATGATAATGTGAGTTTGGAAGACGGGACATCACGAGCTTAGGCTCACTCCTGTAAAATTACAATTAGGTAATACAATTAGGTAAATACACACACACACTCACCATTCACTCTATACCCATCACTGTCCACACGCTCACCCACACCCACACCCGCCCACACACACACACACACCATTCACTCTATACCCCTCACTGTCCACACGGTCACCCACACCCACCCACACTCTCACCATTCACCCTATACCCCTCACTGTCCACACGCTCACCCACACCCACACCCACCCACACCATTCACCCCATACTCCTCACTGTCCACACACACACACCCACACGCACACACCCACACCCAACCACACACACACACCATTCACCCTATACCCCTTACTGTCTACACACCAACCCGGATATAGCACGTGTAGCAAGCCGGATTTAACTCTTTCACTTTAACCATGACGTGCGGCGGCCGAGTTCACGTGTGAATCTGCTTGACCTGGGTTCGATCCCAGCCAAGGCGGACATATTCAGTGGTTGTGGTAGTAGGTCTATAGCGTGTTTTACATGCTTTTACCCAGTCGGGGGACACCTCCACGACGTATACAAACTAAAATAAAATAATAATTATATTCAAATACTACTACTACTGATAATCATAATAATAATCATAATAATATTGATAATAATAATAATAATAATATATATACTGTATATATATATATATATAATATATATATATATATATATATATATATATATATATATATATATATTTTCGATAGAAAAAAATTCCGGCCAAAGGCCGGTTATTCCCAAAATAAAGACTCACTTTCGTTCGCCAGGAAAAAATCGACATCTAAATAGCACGAAAGGTCTTACTATTGACAAAGAAACGAAGCGAATGGTCTTAAAATCGACAAACTAATGGGTCAAAAGTCTTAAAATCTGAAAAATAATTGGGCTAACCAATGGGAAGAAGGGGGACCAGAAAAACGGCCCATCTCTCCTTAAACTCCGTGCAGCCAATGTGCTTCGTTAAGGCTTCAAACGGCCCATCTCCCCTTAAACCCTGTGCAGCCAATGTGCTTCGTTAAGGCTTCAAACGGCCCATCTTCCCTTAAACCCCGTGCAGCCAATGTGCTTCGTTAAGGCTTCAAACGGCCCGTCTCCCCTTAAACTCCGTGCAGCCAATGTGCTTCGTTAAGGCTTCAAACAGCCCATCTCCCCTTAAACTCCGTGCAGCCAATGTGCTTCGTTAAGGCTTAAAACGGGGGCTCCTCTCCCCTTAAACCCCATGCACCCAATGTGCTTCGTTAAGGCTTCAAACGGCCCATCTCCCCTTAAACCCCGTGCAGCCAATGTGCTTCGTTAAGGCTTCAAACAGCCCATCTCCCCTTAAACCCCGTGCAGCCAATGTGCTTCGTTAAGGCTTCAAACGGCCCATCTCCCCTTAAACCCTGTGCAGCCAATGTGCTTCGTTAAGGCTTCAAACGGCCCATCTCCCCTTAAACCCTGTGCAGCCAATGTGCTTCGTTAAGGCTTCAAACGGCCCATCTCCCCTTAAACCCCGTGCAGCCAATGTGCTTCGTTAAGGCTTCAAACGGCCCATCTCCCCTTAAACCCTGTGCAGCCAATGTGCTTCGTTAAGGCTTCAAACGGTCCATCTCCCCTTAAACCCCGTGCAGCCAATGTGCTTCGTTAAGGCTTCAAATGGCCCATCTCCCCTTAAACCCCGTGCAGCCAATGTGCTTTGTTAAGGCTTCAAACGGGGGCTCCTCTCCCCTTAAACCCTGTGCAGCCAATGTGCTTCGTTAAGGCTTCAAACGGCCCATCTCCCCTTAAACCCTGTGCAGCCAATGTGCTTCGTTAAGGCTTCAAACGGCCCATCTCCCTTTAAACCCCGTGCAGCCAATGTGCTTCGTTAAGGCTTCAAACGGCCCATCTCCCCTTAAACCCCGTGCAGCCAATGTGCTTCGTTAAGGCTTCAAACGGCCCATCTCCCCTTAAACCACGTGCAGCCAATGTGCTTCGTTAAGGCTTCAAACGGCCCATCTCCCCTTAAACCCCGTGCAGCCAATGTGCTTCGTTAAGGCTTCAAACGGCCCATCTCCCCTTATACCCTGTGCAGCCAATGTGCTTCATTAAGGCTTCAAACGGCCCATCTCCCCTTAAACCCCGTGCAGCCAATGTGCTTCGTTAAGGCTTTAAACGGCCCATCTCCCCTTAAACCCTGTGCAGCCAATGTGCTTCGTTAAGGCTTCAAACGGCCCATCTTCCCTTAAACTCCGTGCAGCCAATGTGCTTCGTTAAGGCTTCAAACGGCCCCTCTCCCTTTAAACCCAGTGCAGCCAATGTGCTTCGTTAAGGCTTCAAACGGCCCATCTCCCCTTAAACCCCATGCAGCCAATGTGCTTCGTTAAGGCTTCAAACGGCCCATCTCCCCTTAAACCCCGTGCAGCCAATGTGCTTCGTTAAGGCTTCAAACGGCCCATCTCCCCTTAAACCCTGTGCAGCCAATGTGCTTCGTTAAGGCTTCAAACGGCCCATCTCCCCTTAAACCCCGTGCAGCCAATGTGCTTCGTTAAGGCTTTAAACGGCCCATCTCCCCTTAAACCCTGTGCAGCCAATGTGCTTCGTTAAGGCTTCAAACAGCCCATCTTCCCTTAAACTCCGTGCAGCCAATGTGCTTCGTTAAGGCTTCAAACGGCCCCTCTCCCTTTAAACAAAGTGCAGCCAATGTGCTTCGTTAAAGCTTCAAACGGCCCATCTCCCCTTAAACCCCATGCAGCCAATGTGCTTCGTTAAGGCTTCAAACGGCCCATCTCCCCTTAAACCCCATCCAGCCAATGTGCTTCGTTAAGGCTTCAAACGGCCCATCTCCCCATAAACCCCGTGCAGCCAATGTGCTACGTTAAGGCTTCAAACGGCCCATCTCCCCTTAAACCACGTGCAGCCAATGTGCTTCGTTAAGGCTTCAAACGGCCCATCTCCCCTTAAACCACGTGCAGCCAATGTGCTTCGTTAAGGCTTCAAACGGCCCATCTCCCCTTAAACCCCGTGCAGCCAATGTGCTTCGTTAAGGCTTCAAACGGCCCATCTCCCCTTAAACCCTGTGCAGCCAATGTGCTTCGTTAAGGCTTCAAACGGCCCATCTCCCCTTAAACCCCGTTCAGCCAATGTGCTTCGTTAAGGCTTTAAACGGCCCATCTCCCCTTAAACCCTGTGCAGCCAATGTGCTTCGTTAAGGCTTCAAACGGCCCATCTTCCCTTAAACTCCGTGCAGCCAATGTGGTTCGTTAAGGCTTCAAACGGCCCCTCTCCCTTTAAACCCAGTGCAGCCAATGTGCTTCGTTAAGGCTTCAAACGGCCCATCTCCCCTTAAACCCCATTTCGTTAAGGCTTCAAACGGCCCATCTCCCCTTAAACCCCATCCAGCCAATGTGCTTCGTTAAGGCTTCAAACGGCCCATCTCCCCATAAACCCCATGCAGCCAATGTGCTACGTTAAGGCTTCAAACGGCCCATCTCCCCTTAAACCCTGTGAAGCCAATGTGCTTCGTTAAGGCTTCAAACGGCCCATCTCCCCTTAAACCCTGTGCAGCCAATGTGCTTCGTTAAGGCTTCAAACGGCCCATCTCCCCTTAAACACCATGCAGCCAATGTGCTTCGTTAAGGCTTCAAACGGCCCATCTCCCCTTAAACCCTGTACAGCCAATGTGCTTCGTTAAGGCTTCAAATGGCCCATCTCCCCTTAAACCCTGTGCAGCCAATGTGCTTCGTTAAGGCTTCAAACGGCCCATCTCCCCTTAAACCCTGTGCAGCCAATGTGCTTCGTTAAGGCTTCAAACGGCCCATCTCCCCTTAAACCCCGTGCAGCCAATGTGCTTCGTTAAGGCTTCAAACGGCCCATCTCCGCTTAAACCCCATGCAGCCAATGTGCTTCGTTAAGGCTTCAAACGGCCCATCTCCCCTTAAACCCTGTGCAGCCAATGTGCTTCGTTAAGGCTTCAAACAGCCCATCTCCCCTTAAACCCTGTGCAGCCAATGTGCTTCGTTAAGGCTTCAAATGGCCCATCTCCCCTTAAACCCCGTACAGCCAATGTGCTTCGTTAAGGCTTCAAACGGCCCATCTCCCCTTAAACCCCGTGCAGCCAATGTGCTTCGTTAAGGCTTCAAACGGCCCATCTCCTCTTAAACCCCGTGCAGCCAATGTGCTTCGTTAAGGCTTCAAACGGCCCATCTCCCCTTAAGCCCCGTGCAGCCAATGTGCTTCGTTAAGGCTTCAAACGGCCCATCTCCCCTTAAATCCCGTGCAGCCAATGTCCTTCGTTAAGGCTTCAAAAGGCCCATCTCCCCTTAAACCCCATGCAGCCAATGTGCTTCGTTAAGGCTTCAAACGGCCCATCTCCCCTTAAACCCCGTGCAGCCAATGTGCTTCGTTAAGGCTTCAAACGGCCCGTCTCCCCTTGAACCCCTTGCAGCCAATGTACTTCGTTAAGGCTTCAAACGGCCCGTCTCCCCTTAAATCCCGTGCAGCCAATGTGCTTCGTTAAGGCTTCAAACGGCCCGTCTCCCCTTAAACCCCGTGCAGCCAATGTGCTTCGTTAAGGCTTCAAACGGCCCATCTCCCTTAAACCCCGTGCAGCCAATGGGCTTTGTTAAGGCTTCAAACCGCCCATCTCCCCTTAAACCCTGTGCAGCCAATGGGCTTTGTTAAGGCTTCAAACGGCCCATCTCCCCTTAAACCCCGTGCAGCCAATGTGCTTCGTTAAGGCTTCAAACGGCCCATCTCCCCTTAAACCCCGTCCAGCCAATGTGCTTCGTTAAGGCTTCAAACGGCGCATCTCCCCTTAAACCCCGTCCAGCCAATGTGCTTCGTTAAGGCTTCAAACGGCCCATCTCCCCTTAAACCCTGTGCAGCCAATGTGCTTCGTTAAGGCTTCAAACGGCCCATCTCCCCTTAAACCCTGTGCAGCCAATGTGCTTCGTTAAGGCTTCAAATGGCCCGTCTACCCTTAAACCCCGTGCAGCCAATGTGCTTCGTTAAGGCTTCAAACGGCCCATCTCCCCTTAAACCCTGTGCAGCCAATGTGCTTCGTTAAGGCTTCAAACGGCCCATCTCCCCTTAAACCCCGTGCAGCCAATGTGCTTCGTTAAGGCTTCAAACGGCCCATCTCCCCTTAAACCCCGTGCAGCCAATGTGCTTCGTTAAGGCTTCAAACGGCCCATCTCCCCTTAAACCCTGTGCAGCCAATGTGCTTCGTTAAGGCTTCAAACGGCCCATCCCCTTAAACCCTGTGCAGCCAATGTGCTTCGTTAAGGCTTCAAACCGCCCATCTCCCCTTAAACCCCGTGCAGCCAATGTGCTTCGTTAAGGCTTCAAACGGCCCATCTCCCCTTAAACCCCATCCAGCCAATGTGCTTCGTTAAGGTTTCAAACGGCCCATCTCCCCTTAAACCCCATCCAGCCAATGTGCTTCGTTAAGGCTTCAAACGCAGCCCCTCTTTTTCTCCCCGCCCCCTCATTAACCCCTTCTGTACCGGCGACGTCCTTTTAACTTTATTCTGGCTTCTAGTCTACGATTTAGGTCAGCTTAAAAAGGGCCTCCAGCTATTAACAGGCTTCGAACTATCTCACTGAACCCTTTTGACTACCACAGGTCCTTCTTAAACTGCACAACATCGTCTAAATCTAGCTATAGAATAAAATGAGAACGACGTCGCCGGCACAGAAGGGGTTAAGGGAGCCCACCTCCCTTTTTCTTCTCTTTCTCTCTCTCTCTCTCTTTGGCTTGTATCCATTCGGCCCCATTCAACCAACTGTTTTAAGACGTTTTTCCCCACCCAGGTGTCAATATTTTCCTGGCGAGCGGTAGCGAGCCAGCATATATATATATTTTTGTTTTGACAGCAAGCTAAATTTGTACATTTTTCGAAAGGAAAATGTCTCCGGCGAAGCCGGGCTTCTCCATACAATGCTGGCTCGCTATCGCTCGCCAGGAAAAAATTGACACTTGGATGGGGACAAACGCCTTAAAACAGTTGGCTGATTGGGGCCTAATGGATACAAGCCAGGGAAAGAGAGAACAGGAGAGAAAGATAAAACATGCCGGTGATCCCCCTTAAACGCACGGTCCGGGTATGCCACCCATTGTTCCCCAAGTTTGGAGGGGTCATTGCTTTATGTAATATATATATATATATATATTTTTTTTTTTTTTTTCGTTTTAGTTTAGGTAGGCCATCTATTTCTGTTGACGCCATTTTGAGTCCGTAGATTACCAAACAAGGTGTTATATAATTATTAGTGTGATAATGTTGAGTTAAGGGGACAGTGGCTGTTATTTATGGTCTATTAATTAATGTATTCATTTATTTTTTAGCTTCCTCCCTAGATCTCTATCAAGCATAATATTATATAGACATACTCCCAAGACCCCCTTTGAGATATATTTGTAAATTTTTCGGGAGAAAGATGTCTCGGCCAGAGGCCGGTTTCTTCTAAATTACAGGCTTGCTATAGCTCACCAGAGAATAATTGACACCAAATGGCACGAAAGGTCTTAATATTGACAAAAAACTGGATGAAAGGTCTTACAATCATCAAACTAATGAGGCAAACGTCTTATAATCTTAGAAGTAATGGGGCTAAAAATGAGGGGGAAGGGGCTCCAAGAATACCAGAAACCTCCCCTTGAGACTTCCAACGCAAGTCCTTTTTCTACAAGCCTCTGAGTCCTCCTATATTAAGGGGAGACTGGCCGTTTGTTTGGTCTATTAATTAATTTATTCCTATATTTTTTTAGTTTCCTCCCTAGACCTCCATCAAGCTTAGAAAAACACCCCCTAGACCCCTCTTTAAGATAAATTTGTACATTTTTCGGCAGAAAAAATTCCCGGCCGAAGGCCGGTTTCTTCCTATAATTGCAGGCTCGCTATCGCTCGCCAGGAAATAATCGACACCTAAATGTCACGAAAGATCTTAAAATTGACAACGAAATGGGGCGAAAGGTGTTAAAATAGCCAAACTAATGGGCCAAACGTCTTATAATCTCAAAACTAGTGGGGCTAAACATTAGGGAGAAGGGGGTCCAGCCGGTATCACACGAGCGTTTTTCCCTCAACATTTATCCTCAACACTGGTCTGGCAGCTTATGAGGTCAACATTTAAAATATTTCTTTTGCCTAAATTCATCTATCATCAGTCTAGTTTCCGATACCAGTGCAAAATATTCCAGAAATGTTGATCATAGACTGTTGACTATAAAAGGTCTCGTGTGCTACCGGCTTAAGGGGAGGCAGTTGGTTTTTAGAGTCCTCCTCCTCTAGCTCTATTAGTTCAGAGATTTCAAGACATTTGCCCCATTAGTTTGGCGATTTGCAGAGCTTTTGCCCCATTTCTTTGCCAATAATAAGACCTTTCGTGCCATTTAGGTGTCGATTTTTTCCTTGCTAGCGATAGCGAGCCTGTATTTGAAGAGGAATCGGCATTCGGCCAGGAAATTTTTCTACCGAAAAATATACAAATTTATATCGATGGGGATCTTGTGGATGTTTTTTTAAAGTTTGATGGAGGTTTAGAGAGCTAATTAAGCCCCTTCCTTAAACCATTGAGCCGAACCAGTAAATTATGCTGAACAATACCGTCTGGGCTCCCTTAATAAAGGTGGGGGTGCATGGGTTGAGATAAACATGGAATAATAATCGCCAACCTTCACATAAATATCTTGTAAAATGCAATGGCACTGACATAATTATTTACAATGGTATAAAGGATTTTGTGGATCGTCTATACCAGACCTGTGACGTCATAGTGACGTCACACCAGTATCCTCATCGTGGACTGGATGGTGGACTTACACTACTATGACGTCACAGGTCCGGTTTAGACGATCCACAAAATCCTTTATACCATTGATAATAATTATTTCGGTGCTATTGCATTTTGCAAGATAATTACGTGTAGGAGAAATGTTGAGGGAAAAACGCTGGTGTGATACCGGCTTTACACCTTGGATTTAAGGGGAGGCAGACCGTTTTTCTGGACCCCCTTCTCCCCCACCTTTAATCAAGGGGTATAGTCCTCAAGTTTGGCGGGATCATTGCTTTGCTTTACTTTTATTTATCATAGCCTGACTTAAGGGTAAATTTTTAATTATCAGATTATGTATTTAGTTAGTGTCATTATTATTATTATTATTTATTATTTTGTTTAGTTTGTTTCCAATACCTTCATTAAGCTTATACAAAGAACACCCCCAAGATCCATATATATACAGTATACTGTATATTTGTACATTTTTTAGGTTGAAAGTTAGTTAAACAAACATACAGTATATCAGAATATCGCTATAAAAATTTCACAGTTCCGTTACACGTGCCTCAAAACTATCTCGAATTCTTAAAATATAGCAAGAATTTATGTCGCTAGCTGGCAGTAAAGGCCGCTAGACTGTAGTAATAATTCTGGGTCTAGCAAAAAAATAAAATAAAAAAAAAGAGAGAAAAAAAAGTGGCTTATGGGAGTAGTGCTTGGAATTTGGTCTATATATTTATTTAGCAATTTGTTTCTTAGTTTCATCGCTAGGCCTCCATGAAGCTTAAACAAATACCCCCTAGACCCCTTTTCAAGATAAATTTGTAAATTTTTCGGTAGAAAAATGTCCCGGCCGAAGGCCTGTTCCTTCTAAAATAACAGGCTCGCTATCGCTCGCTTGGAAAACATCGACACCTAAATGGCACGAAAGGTCTAAATATTGACAAAGAAATGGGATGAAAGGTATAAAAATCACCAAACTAACGGAAGGCAAGTCTTAAAATCTCAAAACTAATATGCTAAACATAAGGGAGAAGGGGGTCCAAATAAAGCGAGTACTAGCCCCTTAAATGGCAACACTGATATTGGGTTCTCTTAATTGAACGCGTTATAGTAAAAAAAAAAAAAAAAAAAAAAAAAAAAAAAAAAAATGGGCAACCTACGACATTTTGGTGCCACTATAGTCTCACTTTCCAATTGACCTCTTGCGAGTTTCAGGCTATAAGGAAGTTGGAGCCGAACACATCGATATAATGCCAAAATGCAATACTCATGGAGGATACTGAGGGATTAAAAGTATGCTTAATTGGGTGATATGTATATATAGATATACTACAACCATATTATTTTTAGCTGTTAATTCTGCTAAATATCGATGTAAATACAATCCAACTTCCTTATAGCCAGAAACTCGCAAGTGGTCAATTGAATATATCCATACCCGTAATACACATTTGACAATACTGGTACATGATAGATATATATATATATATATATATATATATATATATATATATATATATATGTTGATCTCTGGTAGGGGAGAAAGTCGTTTTCCTGGACCAATTTCTCCCTCGTGTTTAGCTCCATTAGTTTTGAGATATTAAGACATTCGGCCCATTAATTTGGCGATTTTAACACCTCTCGCCCCATTTTGTTGTCAATTTTAAGACCTTTCGTTCCATTTAGGTGTTGATTTTTTCCTGGCGAGCGATAGCAAGCCTGTCATTTTAAGAGAAAGCGGCCTTCGGCCGGGACATTTTTCTACTAAATAATTTACAAATTGATCTTGAAGGGGGGTCTAGGGGGTGTTTTTCTAAGCTTGATGGAGGTCTAGCGAGGAAACTGAAAAATAAATGAATAAATAAATTAATAGAACAAAAATCAGCCACTGTCCCCTTAACTCAACATGATCACACTAATATATAACACGTTGTTTGGTAATCTATGGACTCAACATGGCGTCAACAGAAATAGATGGCCTACTACCTCCCTTATAACAGGATCCCCACTCTTAAGTCCCTCTGCCCTCCCATCTGGTCACCATGAATATTTGACTCTCACACATATATATATATATATATATATATATATATATATATATATATATATATATATATATATATAGTTTGTTTTATTTTGTTCCCTGCCCCTTTGTTCTATTGTCCAACTAGTTCTATATATGTGTTTCTCTGCTCTCTCTCTCTATTTGTTTGTTTGTGTTTGTGTGTGTGTGTGTGCGTGTGTGTGTGTTGTCCTGTTACCGTTGGTGTGTAGGTTTTGTCAGTGTACGAGTGCCACTGGGTACACATGCACACCCACACCTCCATGCGCCGGCGATGGGAGAGTTTTTCATAAAATGTCCCTGGCTGTGAAGGCTAGGTCTGGACGGAACAGTCTCTGGGGATCATGAAGTTTCCTGCCCACGTCCTATTCCCCCTGGGCTATGTAGGCGTCATCAGCCAAGATCAGTCTATTGATCACTTTAGGAGTTTAGGTCAAGGTCAAGTCTAGGATAAGGAACTATGTATGTTCCGCCTCATTGGCTGGCGGATCGAAATAAACCGATGATGATGATGATGATGATGATGGTTATTATAATTATATTTGTAATAATAATAATAATAATAATAATAATAATTATTATTATTATTACACACACACACAGACACACACACTCACAATTATGAAGTTACACACGCACATACACTGGAAAACACACAAACACAAAGACTAAGAAACACACATAAAGGAACAGATTAAAAAAACACACACTCTTACAGACTAAAACCCAGACATACACAAACACACACACTCATGCACTTAGATTTGTATTGTAACTAAGTATATCTGGGTGAATTAAATTATTTAAATTCTAATTCAGGTGTTAGTTTATGCATTGTATAATATTTCCGTAAGTTCTGGAGGTTAGTGTCTCATATGTTCTGTATGTACCCACACGTGTATTTGAAATGAAATACTCTTATCCCCGCCGGATATACTTACTGCAGTTTCATTTCATTTTCCCGTATCCAGTTACTAGACGTATCTGCATAAACCTTGGCAAATCATATATATATAATTATATATATATATATATATACTGTATATATACACTTCTTCCTTTGACAAAGCTGAACTCTTCGCCCAAACATTCACTAAAAACTCCACCTTGAATGATTCCTGTGCTATTCCTCCCTCTCCCTTACTAGTATCCTAATCTCTTCTAAAGATGTAATTTCTACCCTCTCTGGGCTTAATACTAAGAAGGTGTACGGACTGGACGGTGTTTCTCTTGTTGTACTCTAAAAATTTGTTTCCGTGCTGACTCCCTGTCTAGGCAAACTCTTCCGTCTCTTTCTCTCCTCTAACGTCCCTTCTTGCTGGAAGTTTGCTCTCATTCAACCTGTCCCAAAGAACGGTGACCGCTCTCAACCCTCCAACTATCATCCAATTGCTCTTATTGCTTGTATCTCGGTGGGCCATTTTATATTACGCTAGATATATGGAAGGCCTTCGATAGAATCTGGTACAAATCTCTAATTTCTAAACTACGCTCGTTCGGTTTCTATCCCTCCATCTGTGCCTTTGTCTCTAATTTCCTTTCTGGCCGTTCCATAGCTGCGTTTGTGGATGGCCATTGTTCAGTTCCTCAACCAATCAGCTCTAGTGTTCCTCAGGGTTATGTTCTATCTCCATTTCTCTTTCTAATTTTCATTAATGATCTTCTCAACTGTACTTCCAGTCCTATTCATTCATATGCTGATGACTACCTTACACTACTCAACTTGTTTTTCAGAACACCACAACAAGCAATCACTCAAAAATCATGTGATGAGGCCATAGAACACTTATCTTCTGATCTATCAACCATTTCCAACTGGGGCAGAGAAAATCTTGTTACTTTCAATCTTCCAAAACCCATTATATCCATTTATCTACCCGTCAAGAACTCCCACGGCCACAGGTTAATCCCCTATACTGTACTTCAACAATACACTGATCAACCCTTTATCTTTTCTCAGTATCCTTGGTGTATCTTTTTCTTCTGATCTCTCTTGGAAAGACCATATTGCCACTCTTGCTGAAGCAGCTTCCCAGATGCTGGGTGTGCTCAACCGCGTCTGGGGGTTCTTTACCCCTGCACCGCTCCTGCTCTGTACAGGGGCACAGTTTGGCCATGTATTGAGTATTGTTCGCATGTGTGGTGAGGATTCTCTCACACAGCACTACTAGGCAAAGTAGAAAAGAAAGCCTTTCGTCCCATTAACTCCAGTCCACTCACCAATTCTCTGCAATATCTCTCTCTCTTCGCCGCAATGTTGTATCTCTCTCGCTAGTCTAAGGTAATTACAATAAGCAGTGTTCCTCAGAACTCTCTCAGTACGTAGCACCCGTCTTACAACACAATATCACCCTTATTTCACACGCACGCTTGCCTCCAATACAATATCTGTACACAACACCTGATAATACCTGCCCCTCAGAGAGCCCCATATTGAATACCCAGGTGTGTTTTGTGATCCTCTACTGTCTCACTCTAGCAGCTATCTGGGCCCTAATTGACCACTTGCGAGTTTCAGGCTATAAGGAAGTTGGAGCCTTAAACATCAATAATAAACAGAAATGCAATAATACTGTACGTGTCTGATGGATAAATAGTATGTTGAATTGGGTTTTATGTATTTATAAATGTACTAAGACCGTATTTTAGCTGTAAATTCTGTTTAATATCGTTGTCTACAGCTCCAACTTCCTTATAGAACGAAACTCGCAAGTAGTCAATTGGCGGCTACCTGAGGAGAAGGATATGTTTGATGTAACTCATGGTGGGTAGGTTTCTGGGTTGGTGGTGTAATGGTTTAGATGCTTATGTTCTGGGTGTGGTGTCCTTAGTTCCAAACCCGGTAGGATCATATGTTGTCATTAATTTATTCATTTAAGAAACAAATAGAATAAAGAACTGATAACAATACTTACAAGCAAGATATTAGTCCAAGATAACTTAAGAAACAGATAGAGTAAAACAACTGTAACAAATAATTACAAGAATTATATTGTTCCAAGATAATAAAGATATAGACAGAATATTAGAAGTGATAAAATAATAACAAGAAAGATATTGGTCCAAAATAATAAATATCAAGATATAATAATAAAAATGATAAAATACTAACAAGAAAGATAGGAGAAAGTAAAGGAGATAGAATATACTGTACATACTAAAATCATATCAAGACAAAAATTAGCTTTAAAAGGGGGAAAACTAGAATAAATATACTAAAGGTAATAACAAGAAAGATAATGGCCCAGGAAAGTAAAGAAAAAGGTAGAATACAAACAAACAATTAACCCTTTGAGTACCAGTGACGTGTGTTATATGTTATTCTAGCTTTATTTAGACGATATTATGCAGCTTTGGAAGGATCTGTGGTAGTTAAAAGGGTTGGTCGAGATAGTTTAAAGCCTCGTTATTGCTAGAGGTACTTCCTAAGCTGAAAAAAATCGTCTAATAGTTGCCAGAATATGATGAAAAGAACGTCCCTGGTACTGGACGGGTTAAAGATAATCACAACAAATATTAGTCCAAGAAATTAGAATGCAAGAAATACTAAAAAATACTAAAACAAATATTTACAATAAAGGTACGTGTTAGTCCAAGAAAGTAAAAATAGATAGTATAATGCAACTCAAATTAATAACATGAAATAAAGATGAAGCTATAATATAAATAATACAACTAATAGCAAGGAAGATATTAGTCCAAGAAAATATATGGAAAGATCAAATAAAGCAACTAAAGATAATAACAATGAAACATATTAGCCCAAGAAAGTAAAAGGAAAGATAGAATATACTGTATATACTAAAAAGAAAAATATAACAAGAAAGGAATAGCAGTTCAAGAAAGTAAAGAAAATGATAGAATAACATAACTTGAAATAATAACCAGAAAATATAGAAAAGGAAAGCATGAAAATACTGAAAATATTTACAAGAATTATATTAGTCCAAGAAACTAAAGGCCTAAAAGTAAGCTAAAATTAATAACAAGACAATAAAGGTTCAGACAATAACATAAAAAAAAAAAAAACGATAATAACATGAAAGATAGTAGTGCCAGAAAATATAGGAAAACACAGAATGAAAAACAAACTACTAAAGATAATAACGATAGAAAGATATAACCCCAAGAAAATAATGGGAAAGGCAAACTAAAAGCAGAACAATAATAACAAGAAAGATATTAGTCTAGGAAAATAAAGAAAAGGACAGAATAAACACAGTAATAATAATTACAAGAAAGATATTAGCCCAAGAAAATGAAGGAAAAGACAATATAAACACAGCAAAAAATACAAGAACTATATTAGCCCAAGAAAATAAAGGTAAAGGCAAAATAAAAACACTAAACACAATAAAAAGAAAGATATTACCCCCAAGAAAGTAAAGGGAAGGGCAAAATAAAACCGTCAAAATAATAACAAGAAATATATTAACTCAAGAAAATATAGGGAAAGGCACAATACAACAAGTAAACATAAAAACAAGAAAGATATTAGGCCAAGAAAATAAAGGAAAAAGACAAAATAAAAACAGTAAAAATAATAACAAGACAGATATTAGCCCAAGAAAAAGAAAAAAGGAAAAAGGCAAAACATAACAGTTAAAATAACAACAATAAAGACATTAGCCCAAGGAAGTAAAGGAAGGAAGGAAGGAAGGGGAAAAAAGGAAAAAAGTCTGCCTAGTCTAATAGGGCTCTCATGCAAGGGACACACAATAACACTGTCTCTGGCTGGTATAAAAGAGAGAACAACAACAACAACAACATTCACTGAGAGAGAGAGATAGAGAGAGTGTACCCAATACCCATCCAAAGATAAATATATAAATGAGAGAGAGAGAGAGAGCGTTGTGAGAGTAAGAGTGTGTGGAAATGGGAGGGGGGGGGGGGAGAGAATACCAGATACATATCCAAGGAGAGAAGAGAGAGAGGAGAGAAGAGAGAGAGAGAGAGAGAGAGAGAGAGAGAGAGAGAGAGAGAGAATAAATGATATAAAGAAACAAAGGAAGTGAGAGAGAGAGAGAGATATTGAGTGCACTGGGTAGGCAACGAAAGATAAGATACTGATTCTGGCAGCTGCTGAACAGGAACGAAAATGAAGTGAATAGAATATGCATTATAAGACAGATTTCATTGAATAAATGAATAAAGGCACGAATCCACTGGCTCACACACACACACACACACACACACACACACACACACACACACCCACCCACCCACCCACACACACACACACATACACGCACACACACACACACACACCCACACACACACCCACTCACACCCACAAACATACACGCACACACACACACACACACACACACACACACAAAACCAGGTAGATAATGATAGATAGATAGATATATTGATATAATGTGATAGATATATAGAGAAAATATGTGAAAGAAAAATGTGAAGTGCACACACACACATCCACACACACACGCACACACACAAAGCCAGGTAGATACAGATAGATAGATAGATAGATAGATAGATAGATAGATTGATATAATGTGATAGATATATAGAGAACAATTGTGACAAAAATGTGAAGTGCACACACACACACACACACACACACACACACACACACATTTTACAATTATCACATGATTAAGCTAATTACAACAGTCAGTGCTATTTACATCACAAGGCCAATTCGACCCACAGAAATTATTTAAGGGACCCCATCTCGTTTTTTTTTTCTCTTTCTCTCCCTCTCTCTTTGGCTTGTATTCATTCGGCCCCATTCAGCCTACTGTTTTAAGACTTTACCCCCATCCAGGTGTCAATATTTTCCTGGCGAGCCGTAGCGAGCCAGCATACATATATTTGTGTTTTGACAGCAAGCTAAATTTGTACATTTTTCGATAGAAAAATCTCGAAGCCGGATTTCTCCACACAGTGCTGGCTTGCTATCGCTCGCCATGAAGAAATCGACACCTGGATGGGGATAAAAGTCTGAAAACAGTTGTCTGAATGGGGCCGAATGGATACAAGCCAGGGAAAGAGAGAAAAGGAGAGAAATAAAAAAAAAAAAAAAAAAACGATGACCCCCATAACCAACCAGCTACTGTCAACACTCAAATTATCTAGTTATTATATGCAAATTATCTAGTTATTATATGCAAATTATCTAGTTATTATATGCAAATTATCTAGTTATTATATGCAAATTATCTAGTTATTATATGCTAATTATTGTAGCATGGGTGAAATTAACGGTGATGTAGTTAAAGGCTGGGACAATTAAACAAGCTCTTCTTTGATTAAGGGGAGATAGGTTATTTTTCTGGTCACCCTTCTTCCTCATGTTTAGCCCCATTAGTTTTCAGATTTTTAGATGTTTGCCCCATTAGTTTGTCGATTTTAAGACTTTCCACCCCATTTCCATGTCAATGTTAAGACCTTTCGTGCTATTTAGGTGTCGATTTGTTTTTCTGGCGAACGAAATAGTGAGCCTGTAATTTTGGGTGAATCAGCATTCGGCCGGGACATTATTCTACCGAAAAATGTAAAAAATATTCTAGAAGGGGGACCTAATGGATGTTTGTTCTAAGTTTGATGGAGGTGGAGGGAGGAAACTAGAAAGAAAAAAACATGGAAAAAAAAAAAAAAAAAAAAGTGAACCAACCCCCTTAAACGATAGTGCTATGAACGCGCTAAAATAATAAGAGTGTGGAATACAAAGGATGAGTTGAATCAATAAGCAAGAAGAAAGTGAAAGGAATGACCGAACAAATACATAAATACTACATATAAAGTTGCTAACGATACAATGGAGTAGAAACTAATTAATGTCAATTTAATTAAGAAGGGAAAAGCGTGAAAGAGCGACCACAAAAGACGAAATATAAAGCTACCGAACGAAAATAAAAGAGAAGAGAACTGTGGTATTTGGGAGGGAAAATTGCACACCCAAGATAAAGAACGAAACCCTGTGAAAAGGAAAAGGAAAACAGAACCAAATTAACGGGAGGTGGTTCACTTTTTGGGCGATTTTTGCATGTATTCATAATTTTTCTAGATTCTTCCCTATACCTCCATTAAATAAAAATAAAAAACAACCATTAGATCCCCCTTCCCGAAGGCCGGTGTTTCCAACATTACAGGCTCACTATCGTTCGCCAGGGAAAAAATCGACACCTAAATAGCACGAAAGGTCTAAATATTGACGAAGAAATGGGGCGAAAGGTCTTAAAATCTTTTAACTAATGGGGCAAACATCTTAACATCTGAAAACTAATGGGGCTAAACATGAGGGAGAAAGTGGTCCAGAAAACCGGCCATGCATCCCCCCTTAAGCAATATTAAGAAAAAGTGCTAAGGACAATATATTACGAAGGACAGACAATTACTCAGTGTTGAGATATATACAATCATGTGAGCTGGAAGAGGGAACACATATACAGAGAATAAAAATAAGAAATAGGAAATAAGAAATAGAACAAGACAATATAAAGAAATATGGAATAAACAGAACACATTAAAAGACAAACAAAGAGAGAGGGTGTACAAATAAAAACATCACAAAACAAAGAAGAAAGCCAATCCAAAAGCTCTGGGGACAAAAATAAAAACAATATGAAAGAGGAAAACACGCCAGACGAACAAGGAAAAACAGCGAACATAAGAGATAACAAAACCCCCGAGGACAAAACGCCAAAGGACAACGAAAGGGGAGATAGGAGAGAATGGAGGAAAAGGGCTTAGAGGAGAGGAAATGAGAAGGGAAAGAAAATAAGGGGGATGGTTCACTTTTGGGTAATTTTTGCATGTATTCATTATTTGTTCTAGTTTCCTCCCTAGACCTCCATCAAACTTAAAAAAAAAAAAACATCCATTGGATCCCCCTTCTAGATTAATTTGTACATTTTTCGGTAGAAAAATGTTCCGGCCAAAGGCCGGTTCTTCCAACATTACAGGCTCACTATCGTTCGCCGGGGAAAAAATCGACACCTAAATAGACGAAAGGTCTAAATATTGACGAAGAAATGGGGTGAAAGTTCTTAAAATCGACTAACTAATGGGGCAAATATCTTAACATCTGAAGACTAATGGGGCTAAACATGAGGGAGAAGGGGGGCCAGAAAAAACGGCCCATCTCCCTTAAGGGATGAAGAAGAAACAGATTGGACTGGCAGAGAGAGAGAGAGATAGAGAGTTACATAGAATTACATAGATACACAGACCTTGCGCTCCCTACTAGGCAGTCCGGCAGTCCGAATTTGCTACAAAGTGGAAGGCAAGGATAGCAAAGCAGAAGGCTCTCTCCCCACCCACCACACTCTGACGATGGGTCGGCATGAAATTATAGTTGGGGAAACAAGTCCCCCCCCCCCCCCCCAGAATGAGAAGATTTCTACTGGGAAATTCATAATAAAGAATGAAGTTGAGAAATATTATATACCACTGATGCTTAACCTATTTTAATATTTATATTTTACCTATATTATTCCATTCTCCTCAAAATGGATGTCTAGACTCCTTTTGGAATGTCAATTGTCTTACAGTGTACCACTTTCTCTGGCAGTTTGTTCCACTCTTTGACCACACCGTAGGTGAAGAAGTCCTTTGTGACATCGAGATTCGCCCTCCTGGTTTTTTATTTCATTCTATTTCCCCGAGTTGATGAACCTATTATCGATTTTGAAAAGTTAATCTACATCAATTTTGTCAAAACCATTTAATATCTGAAACACCCGATTAATTGACCTTGCAGTCTTCTTTTCTAAAGTGAAAACAAATTTAGTTTTTTTAATCTTTCATGATACGATATATTTCTTATTGACGTATCAACTTTGTCGCTCTACGCTGCACTGACTCGAGTTTCTCAATGTCCTTGGCTCAGATAAGGAGACCAAAATTGCATGCCATATTCAAGATGGGCCTCACTATGCTTTTAAATAACGGTACTATACTATAATGTTCTAATTTTTATAAGTTAAAATTCTTTTAATATAACCCAATGCTCGATTGGCCTTATTCGCAGCTGGTGCACATTGATATGAGGTCTTTAGGTGTTCAGATATAAAAAAACCCCAGGTCTTAAACTAATGCATTTATTTTGATTGGCTGGCCTTTCATCTTGTATTCATATTTTTTTGTTTTTATTACCTATTTGCAAGATCTGGCATTTGTCATTTTTCTGACCACTCAACTATTTTATTTAAATCAGATTGCAGTTTATTTCTGTCTTCTTCGGTTAATACTGAAAGAGAGAGAGAGAGAGAGAGAGAGAGAGAGAGAGAGAGAGAGAGAGAGAGAGAGAGAGAGAGAGAGACAGGAAAAGAGAAGCGGAAGGTGTAGCAGAAGGAGGAAGAAACAAATTAATTCTGAAGAGATTTGTTGCTGGAGCAAGAGAGAGAGAGAGAGAGAGAGAGAGAGAGAGAGAGAGAGAGAGAGAGAGAGAGAGAGAGAGAGAGAGAGAGAGAGCGAGAGAGAGAGAGAAAAAGAGAAGCGGAAGTGTAGCAGAAGGAGGAAGAAACAAATTAATTCTGAAGAGATTTGTTGCTGGAGCAAGAGAGAGAGAGAGAGAGAGAGAGAGAGAGAGAGAGAGAGAGAGAGAGAGAGAGAGAAAAGAGAAGCGGAAGGTGTAGCAGAAGGAGGAAGAAACAAATTAATTCTGAAGAGATTTGTTGCTGGAGAGAGAGAGAGAGAGAGAGAGAGAGAGAGAGAGAGAGAGAGAGAGAGAGAGAGAGAGAGAGAGAGAAAGAGAAGCGGAAGGTGTAGCAGAAGGAGGAAGAAACAAATTAATTCTGAAGAGATTTGTTGCTGGAGCAAGAGAGAGAGAGAGAGAGAGAGAGAGAGAGAGAGAGAGAGAGAGAGAGAGAGAGAGAGAGAGAGAGAGAGAGCGAGAGAGAGAGAGGAAAAGAGAAGCGGAAGGTGTAGCAGAAGGAGGAAGAAACAAATTAATTCTGAAGAGATTTGTTGCTGGAGCAAGAGAGAGAGAGAGAGAGAGAGAGAGAGACAGAGAGCGAGAGAGAGAGAGAGAGAGAGAGAGAGAGAGAGAGAGAGAGAGAGAGAGAGAGAGAGAGAGAGAGAGGAAAAGAGAAGCGGAAGGTGTAGCAGAAGGAGGAAGAAACAAATTAATTCTGAAGAGATTTCTTGCTGGAGCAAGAGAGTACAAAGGAGTACAAAGGAAATCAAGCAACAACAGATCCAGTGACCCTTCTAGGTTGCTTGTCCTCCAAAACACTGAGGATCAAGTGTCCAAACAGTGGTTTAGAGTGGGTAAGGGAACATTGGAATGGGAATTACTGCCCTGGACTAATGTCCGTGGCAGGATTAGGAAGTTAGTAGGGGACAGATGGGTTAGTAACTGAGGGGGGGATAAAATAAAAGTTATTCATTTACAAACGCAGTCAGTCGCGGGTTTGATGCGAGATATTTGTCTAGGCGGAGTTTAAATGAATCAACGGTGATGCAGTCTATAACGTTTCGGGGAAGACCATTCCACAAGTTGACAACTCGATTGAAGAAGAAATTCTTAGATTCGTGCGAGTTAAAAATTTACCAATAATTTTGCAACCGTTTCCCCGCGTGTAATTAGATTGGTCGATAGTGAAGTACTTACTACAGTTCATATTGTCGATGCCTTTGATGATTTTGAACACTTGAATTAAGTCGCCTCTTAATCTGCGCTGGGTTAAAGGAAATAGATTTTAATTCTCTAAGACGCTCTTCGTATGGTTTGTTCTTTAGGCTAGGTATCATTTTGGTAACTCTACGTTGAACTCGTTCTAGCTTGTTATATCTTTATGGTAATAAGGGCACCAGGATTGAACGCAGTATTCCAGAAGAGGGCGGACTAAGGAATTGTAAAGGGTTAGGATAACTTCTTTGGATTTATGCTCAAATGACCTGCCTATAAAGCCAATTATTTTGTTTGCCTTCTTAACAACTTCTGAACATTGTTGACTCGGTTTTAGGTTACTCGATATTGTTACTCCCAGATCGGTTTCTCTGTTTACATTCTTAAGCTGAGTGCCATTCATCGAATAGTTTGCTTTCTCATTTAGGTATCCGATATGTAGTACTTTACATTTATCCGCATTGAAACTCATTTGCCAAATTTGGGCCCAACATGACAATTTATCTAGATTGTGTTGCATATCGTCAACTTGTTCTTTTGAGAGTACGCTATTTGCAATTTTTGTATCGTCAGCAAATTTTGAGATTGTACAGGTGAGACCCTCATCTATGTCGTTGATGTAAATTAGAAAGAGAATTTGGTCCTAGTACCGATCCCTGGGGTACCCCGCTACTTACATTGGTCCATTTTGATGCCTTACCGTTTATGACTAATCTTTGCTTTCTGTCGCTGAGCCAATTTTCTATCCATTTCAACACACCGTCTTGTATTCCATGCGCTTTTAGTTTTAGCAGTAAACGTTTGTGGGGAACTTTGTCAAAGGCCTTTTGAAAATCAAGGTATATAATATCTACAGCTTTACTCTCATCGTAGAGGTTGAGGATATCGTGGAAGAAGTCTAAGAGGTTTGTTAAACAGGAACGTTTTTTACGAAAGCCGTGTTGAGTATCTTTAAGATGTTATTTCCTCTAAGTGATTTACGAGTCTGTCTCTTATGACCGTTTCTAGCATTTTACATACAACTGAGGTTAAGCTAATTGGACGATAGTTACTGGATAGGGATTTGCTGCCTTTTTTGAATATCGGTGTTACGTTGGCTAGCTTCCACTGATCGGGCATAGTTCCAGACTGCAAGGATTTATTGAATAGTAATGTCAGTGGTTTAGAGAGCTCATCCTTAGCTTCCTTTAGAACTCTAGGCGAGATTGTATCAGGTCCAGGCGTTTTATTTACCTTGAGTTTATCTAAACAATTCAATACTTCTCTCTCTGTAACGGTGATATTGCTTAAAACATCTGAATTATCAATCTGAATCGGCGATGGTGTAGGGATATCACTGAGGTCTTCTGTTGTAAAAACTGATGCAAAGAAGGTATTGAGGGCATTACTCATTTGTTCTTCGTCTTTGGTGTATTCTCCATTTTTCATCGACTAACGGTCCAACAGTTGAAGTAACTACTTTTTTCTTTCTGATATAACTATAGAATTCTTTCGGGTTTGTTTTACTTTGATTCGCAATATGTAACTCTAAGGTCTTTTTACTTTGCTTAATTAACTTTTTGGCTTTGCGTCGTAGCTCTACAAATTTCAGCCGTTCTTCGTCATTTTGTGAGGATTTTAAGCTATCATTAGCAAATTTTTTTAGCAAGCAGGCAGTTTGAAATATCTTTATTCCACCATTTGGGCTTATTATTATGGCCTGGACGCCGAGTTTTCGATGGTATGCAGTCTTGCACTGCTTTTAGGTAAGTGGCTTCGAATAACTTCCAAGATGTATTTATGTCGTTATTGTGAATTAAAAAGCTCCAGTCAGTTTCTTTAAACATAGCTCTAAGTTTATGAAAGTTTGCTTTCTTGAAATTAGGGACTTTTTCGATGCTACTATTTGGTTCGTTACTAGTAAAGTTTAAAAGTGAAAGTTATCGTATGATGGATCGCTGTTACTGAATTCATCACCAACATTCAAATTCTCTATTAATTCTTCTTTTGTTGCAAGTACAATGTCAAGAACGTTATTACCACGGGTCGGCGTTCCAACAAATTGATAAAGCGAACTCTCTTGCAAGTTCATATACAAGTCATGTCCGGAGTGTGAAGTAAGAGTATCGCCCCACTTGGTCACAGGTAAATTAAAGTCACCAAAAATTACGGTATCTTGTGAGTTACTTACATCTGCAATTTGTTCGTAAATTTCTCGGTCAGTTTGCACTGATTGAGCTGGAGGTCTGTATATTAATGCAAGTATTATTTTGGTACCTTTATTATTCTTTATTAGCACAAAAGATGCGTCGACGTTCACAATTTGAGGTTTTGACAAGAGGGTAGGGTTAAGACTTTCTTTGATATAAAGTAAAACGCCACCTCCATTTAGATTTATTCGGCTTTTCTCAAACATTACATAACCGGGAAGTGAATACTCTGCTAAAAAGTCTCTATCTTCTGTATTGAGCCAAGATTCTGTTATGCCAATCACATCATAATTTTCTGTAAACACTAGCTCCTCTAAATCTGAAAATTTATTGCGTATGCTACGAGCGTTTGCATAGAAAACCTTTAAATTTGTTATTTTAGAACTCACGGAACGCGCTTTAATAATATTTTTGGTTCTTGTCGGATCTACATTTATGTTCATGGCTGTCCTCGGTCCTCGCTGTCTCCGGTCCTTATCGCTGGTGGTCCTCGGTTGCCTCTGTGTTTTTCTTGGCGTTGGATGATTTATGTCACTGCTGCTTCTTCTCGGATGGCGTTTTTTGAATCCATGGCTGCGGACTGCTTCGTGTAGGAGACGACCCATGCGTGCTGAACCCACAGGTTTAGATGAGTCCCATCCTTGCGGAACAGAGTAGGCTGGTTAGTAGAAGTTGTCCCAGAGGTTGATGAATTCAACTTCTTCCCTCAGACACAAATGTTTTAGTCGGCTATTGTGCTGAAGGCCTTGTCGTAGAATTTGTCAGGTGCGTCGATCTTGGGGAGAATGCCTGAGATGATGATATTCCTTGACTTGTTTTTGTAGTGCTGGATCATCTTGCGATATTTCTCCATCAACTCTTCGGATCTGGTGCGCATGACGTCATTTGAACCAGCATGGATGACAAAAAGGGTATTTTCATTTGCATCCTTTGTGGTATCTTCGAAGGCTTCCACAATGTCGTCCAGTCCAGCTTCTGGGATGCAAAATCTTTTCGTTGAATTGGGACTCTGTCGCAGAATTCTTCGACCTGTCCTCGTAGGATGGAATCCCCAACGAGCCTGGTCTCTTCTGGTTCGTCTTCCATCTCTACCAATATCTCAATCTGTTTGACATTGTGACTGGTAGATGAGACCTTTTCTGCGTTGGCCGTGCACCGTTTCCTCACTGGTGTAAATCCGGAAACCTGTGGTGGCGGGACTCTACGTACAGGTCGGGGAGAGGAGTGGTTAGAACGGGGGCGAGGGGTTGGTACTGTTCGTGCTAGCAGGCTTCTTGCACGAGGAGTGGGGGAGAGACTAAGGTGAACAGGGCGGCTGTCCTGGTTTGATGTCGGCTCAGGTTCGTCAGAATCATCTGCTGCAGTGTCTACTGCAGGTGTTGGATTGTTGGCAG
>JBAKBP010021939.1:0-39741 GCA_037953745.1 Lithodes maja | reverse complement strand
GGGGGAGGAGTGTTTATGTGTACTGTGCGTGTGTGTGTGTCTCGGAGTGTCGGAGGGAAAACAACACACAATAAGCAAACTTTCCCTGTGTACCCATATCTGTCTGGAATTGTAACCATGCTGCCATTCCTTTTCTGCCAGATTTTGCTAGAAAAGACTCTTGTTTTGCCATCCTTTTTCTACCACTGTTATCCCCTTCAACACCATTACGTAATTTTCATCATATTCTGAATGCCATCAAACCCTTCTGTATCGACGACGGTTTTCATATTATATTCTGACTGCATTTAAAAATGTTTGTGATTTTTAACCCTTTCAAGCTCCAATGTGCGTTTTTGTTCTGTTTTCTGGCTACTATTAGACGATTTTATTCAGATTAGTAACGGTATATGGAAGTCAAAGGGTTGATTGAGATAGTATTTACCTTTTTAATACCCACAGATCCTTCCTAAGCTGCATAATACCGTATATTGATAGCCAAAATAGACTGCTAAAACGCGTCAGAGCTTCAAGGGGTTAAGAAGGATCTGTGGCGGTAAAAAGGGTTAAGTGAGATAGGTCGAAGCCTGTAAATTGCTGGAGGCCCTTTTTAAACATAATACAATTGTATAAAAGTATTCACAATAAAGTTTAAAAGACGTCACCGGTACAGAAGGGGTTAAGCGATTTTCTTTAGTTTGTAATCTACTGTACCTATATGGGTAAATACGATCTCAATCAACCCTTCTAGAAACATATAGTTTTTTTTTTAATACTGCATAAAATCCACTAATTGTAGCTAGAATCAAAGGTAAAAAAGCATCAAGGTGCTGAAGGGGTTAATGTGTATATGGCAATTAAATGTTAACAATTTTGAGGCCGAATCACCTCGTTTGGCCCAAGTGGTCTGTGTATCTATATAACTCTATGTAACTAAATGTAACTCTCTCTCTCTCTTGTCTCCTGCTTCGATATTTATACGTTTACGCGAATACGGTCTTTGTAATTCCCCAAAGACAGCACACCTCTCTCGTATCGACCATGGGGTTGGGTGTGTGCAGTCTGTCTGAGTATATATTTAATGCCCTGTATCTTATATTTATGTGTGTGTGTGGGTTTTATTTAATTGACTGTATAATGTATATATATATATATGCCCTGTATCTTATATTTATGTGTGTGTGCGTGTTTTATTTAATTGACTGTATATATATATATATATATATATATATATATATACGGTATATGTATATATATATCCTCCAAAGTAATATTACATATTTTGACACACACACACACAGAGTCGAAAGCCCTACCCATCAAAATTGCGAATTTCGTTGGCACGAGATAGGCTACATGGAAAAGTATATTAAAGGAGTAGCGAGAAAATTAAATGGAACCCGAACTGGAAAAAAGTTTAGCATAAAAGAGTCAAAGAGAGAACATCGAAATATCGAGAGAGAGAGAGAGAGAGAGAGAGAGAGAGAGAGAGAGAGAGAGAGAGAGAGATGGGGGAGAAAGCGTAAATGATGAGGGTAGGAAATGGAGAGGGAGGTCCGAATCAAGGAGAATCTAAAAGAAATATGGTCGGGGGAGGGAAAGAGGGGAGAGAGAGAGGGAGAAGGATGGCGGGAGGGAGGAGAAGGGACACCTCGCTACCACACTCCCCTCTTCTCTCCTCTTTCTTCCCATCGCGTCCAAATTCTTCGTTTCTTTTTCCTTTATAGCGATGACAACGCACTCAGAAAACCCGCCAAAGTACGATTCATCCCTTACATATAGCCGGTTGCTCACTTCAGCCAATCCCAGGTTTTGTTTACACCTTGAGTGGCCAATGAATGAGCTTGTTGACATCCGATCAGCTGACATCATGGGAAAAGCGCGCGAAAATACGACTGGCTCCGGATTTGCTTTTAGCCGAACGCTAATTTGTGGGTTCTTTTAATGTGAGCCTTTCAGGTGGGGAGGATATTTACGACGTGTCACAGGGAGAGAGAGGGGGAGGTAAGCGAGGGAGAGAGAGAAGGTAGGGGTGATATAGGACAGAGAGTGACTGGGGGGGTTTGAGGGAGACGGAGTGAGGTAGACATAAACGATATATGACAGGTTAAAAATTGAAAAATTGCATATCAAAATAGAAAATAATGGAGAGAGAGAGATAATTGATGAGATTATAATAGACATGAGTTTTGTTTTAATTTAAGTATAGTACAATAATGGCAAAGACTAAATTGAGAAAACGGGGGAAAGAGAAACTACAAACTAAGAAATAGCTAAAGGAGTGGAGAGAGAGAGAGAGAGAGAGAGAGATATTAGAGTATTACCGTATGCCAAAGAGCATGAATGATTAACTTATTATTGAAGGTAAATTCAGTTATTCGAGTTTCATATCAAATTTTACAAACTACAATACTTTTGGCAATTTATTCTTCGTAATTGTCTCAAAGTTCAAAAACATAAATATAATGATTAATTTATATATTTGATGAGGTTTAATTATATTAGCTTGTAAACGTTTGTCCATTCAAAATTTTCCCCTTCAAGGTGCGATAACGCATTTTTTTCTGGCTTTTATCAAATGATTGTATAATGTATTCAGATTAGGAAGGGCATATGAAAGTCAGAGGATTAATTGAGACAGTTTGTACCCTTTTAATTCCCACGGATCCTAACTAACTAACGAACGAACGAACGAACGAACGAACGAACTAACAAACGATAATTTGATAAAAAACATGAATTAATGAAAGCAAGCATGTGATCCACCGGGATTCGAACCTGGGTTACTAGTACATACATATTTTAAACACTCTAACTATTACACCATCAAAAACAACATAAAAATATTGAGAGATTGTCGCGAAAGTCGTGTATTTTCTGATATATATATTTTTTCTTCTGTGGTGTGACGGGGAGGAGGGAAATGTGTTGGGATTAAAAGTCAATTGGTGTGGGGAGCGATAGGAGAGGAAGAGAGAGAGGTAGTGTGTGTGTGTGTGTGTGTGTGTGTGTGGCGGTGAGAATGATAGGAATCTAGGGAAGGTGTTATGGTTAAATGAGAGAGAGAGAGAGAGAGAGAGAGAGAGAGAGGGAGAGGACTTCTAATATATAAGTACACCACAAGAATAATAGAATGAAGACGGAAAATAGAGACAGATAAACTAATACATTTTAGAGTCTACTATTGCAATAATTAAAGAAAGTTAATGCTGTGAATGAAGGAAGACTGAAGCAAAGAGGATGATAAAAAGAAACATTTGAATTACTAGGAATTATGAAACATAATATGAATGTGAACAATGATAGGAATATTGAGGTGTAGGAAGGGAAGCTAGGAAAAGGGAGGGAGGAGAATGCTAGGAATGAGGGGAACTAAGAAATCGATAATACGTTGGGCAAATATCGTAAACTCTAAACTGTTCAACTCAAAAAGGACTAGAGTAATCGAGCTAATTTTTCTACCAAATAGAAAGACTTGGCCAGGAAATAGGTGTGGAAATTGACCGCTCATTTGCTCTAGCCCTTTTTTAGTTATAGAGGTTAGAGGTTACGATTTCTGCCCAACCTAGAATGAACGGACTATAGTGAAAAATAAGGGAAGGTGAGGGAAAGTGGTCTTGCTACTGAACTGGTAATCTTAAGGGGAACTAATTTTTTTCTGAACCCCCTTCTCCTTCATGTTTAGCCCCATCAGTTTCCAAATATTAAGACTTTTGCCCATTTCTCAACCAATATTAAGACCTATCGTGCCATTTAGGTGTCGATTTTGTCCTGGTGAGCGATAGCGAGCCTGTCATTTAGGAGGAACCGGTCTTCGGTCGGGAAATGTTTCTACCGGAAAATGTACAAAATTATCTGGGAGGGCCTTTGGGATTTTTTTTGTTTAAAGCTGGATAGAGGTCTAGAGAGCTAACTATAAAAATATATATATACAACACTATTACTAAAAAATATATACAGTAGATAAATAAAATAACGTCCCCTCAAAGTCATGGGTTCAAATCTAGGTGTGTCGATGGGAAGACATTATTGGAATGGAGTTTTATGTTGTAGTTGGTTTCAATATAATCACCACAAAGGCCACCGACACGCCATTAAGGCCACCGACACGCCATTAAGGGGGGTCACAGGCTTTGTTTTATCTTTTTCTCCATTTCTCTCTTTCCCTGGCTTGTATCCATTCGTCCCCATTCAGCCAACTGTTTTAAGACGTTTATCCCCATCCAGGTGTCGATTTCTTCCTGGCGAGCAATAGCGAGCCAGCATTGTATGAAGAAATCCAGCTTCGACGGAGACATTTTTCTGTCGAAAAATTTACAAATATAGCTTGCTGTCAAAATAAAAAAATATATATGCTGGCTCGCTACCGCTCGCCAGGAAAATATTGACACCTGGATGGGGATAAACGTCTTAAAACAGTAGGCTGAATGGGGCCGAATGGATACAAACCAAAGAGAGAGGAAGAGAAAGAGAAAAAAAGCGAGGTGGGCTCCCTTAACTCGTCTATAATAAGGGTAGACAGGTCAATCACTATCAACATACCCAATGATTATATTTAATAGGGCCCCTCCATCATTGACGACTTCGCCTATTAATAATAATAGTCTCCATTCAGCATCCTGCACCAGCATTTTGAATAGCCCGCGCGAAAGTATTATGGAGTACTCGTCATAAGTGCACACCTAATTCCCTTATGGGATCGTCATTTTGATCAGGTACCCTACAGAAGAAAAAAAATCCGTAAAATATAAAAAAGAAAAAAGAACTTAATATCTGTTATCATATGACTTGCCATATGCGTGGATTTCTCATGTTTCGCTTTCCCAACACCAGGCCCACTAGCGGCCATCTTCGTCCTTCCTACTTCCGCGGCCACAGTGACAACAAGGCTTGTGCCGCGCTCCGCTTTATTCGACGTCCAGAGCTTCTAGTGAGTCCTTACTCATTTGTATACATCTGTGTTGTAGTAACAAGGTTTAGATTAGCTAGCACGGCTGCCAGATTGGTGTGTCTGCAGGAAGTATGTGTTAAAATAGGGTACTTTTATAACAGGCGTCTACGAGTTCAGGATCTTCGTACCGCGTGTGTTTTGTTGTTTGTTGTGATACGCCTTTAGCTTTTGCGATTACTTAGCTAGAAGGCTACCACTCTACAAGGCATGATACAGACTGTCATTATTGAGGAAAGTACATGTCAGATTATTAATTATCAGCAAATGCTCTGGTTTAAGGGTGTCTGCACGTGGTGCTCCACCTTCCAGAGTTTGTGTTTTGCTTTGGGCCCCTTGAGTGGGCCTCCCTCATCCGAGCGCTGTGATGGTCCACGGAGCGTCTTCTGCTGGTGTTGCTCGTCGTATCTTGTGGTCTGCCTTTTGTAGGGGTCTCCGGAGTAGGCTTCAGGTAATTTAGGATGCTAAATTTTCTGTATTTTATTATATGCCTATGTGTGCCCCTAGCGTTTCTTACATGCGTGTTGGCATGTTGTTGGGGTCGGGGAGATGTCCCTATATATATATTCTTATGATGTGTTTTAGCGGGTCTCAGAGTTGGGGATCTGTGCCATCTCCCTTTTTTCTCTGGAGTTTTGTTTTTTCCGGCGGCCCCGTGCGGTGGACCCAAGTTATCCGTCTTATAAACGGGTAGGAACATTCAAAAGATCCCGGCGTGGTTTGGCTGAACCACACGCTCCCGGCGGAACTGCATTCCTAAAGGGGCTGCAAACTCGGCCCGCCGAGTAACTCGCCCTAACTGATTAGACGATTAGATTTTCTCGCCCTGCGGCGCCGCAAGTCTAGTGTACAAGAGTGATAAGATTTGTTTTGCAAACTTGTTTATAGATGATCAGACACTAAAGGTCAAGGGACCTGGGACACTTGTCACAGGTTAGTAGTTAAACCCAGCTTAAACGGGTCCGGCGGAAGGTTAGAGTAGTGGTGCACTATAGCTAATTTTCTGGCGGACACGAGTTAGGATGTATAACACCTCGCAGGTTATCCTTATGAGCATTGATTCCTGGAAATTTTATTTTCCAGGCTCCTGACTGCTTCTCCGGTGGAGGATTGGGCGGCTCATCCCAGCGGGGGGGTGGGGGGGGGAGGTCCCCTTATTAGCACCATGACGAGGTTCGAACTATGCATTACTCCTACCTGCTCTCTTTTGCCAGTTTTTGCTCACAAACTTTACATTAAGTGCGTCAAGTGTTTGGATCGTTCCAGAGGCTTGTGGTTATCTAAACGTTGTTCCAGTTGCTCTGAATTGAAAACCGTGTTAATAACAAATAAAGACTTATCGTGCCTGGCGGCCTTACAGGAAGTTAACCCTCTCACGACCATATGACGCAGAGGTTGCCAGATTAGCAATAAGAAATAGAGTTCTCTCACTCTTATAATTACCTCTCCAAAATTAGTTTTCTGCCCACAGCTAACTCAAAGACAACTGCAGAGGTTAAAGTAACTAAACTAAAGGTTTATAAATACCCCTGATGGTAACAAAGGCTTTAAAGTATCCCTAATAGGCTCAAAATTGCGTCAAGAACGTGAGAGGGTTAAGAGTACCTTTAATTCTTATGCCAAAGACACTGCCCATAAGGCACTTCACTGTGATGATGAAGTACTATGGGAACAACTCATTAGTAAGTCACCCCTTGTGAAACCCAGTTCCTCTAAATCTGTCAGACCTAAAGTCAAGTCGAAAGCCCTCAGCAAAGAGGTAGTGAGTAGTAGCAGTGAGAGTGAGGTTACTGAGGTTCCCCCCTCCGACCGTACCAAGAGGAGACGATCACCCTCCCCTAGGCACAAGTCGAGGTCAAGGTCTAGATCCCCCCACAAACAATCTAGACACTCGTCCTCCGCAGAGTCTTCCCGGTCTACCAAACGCCGGATAACTGGAATAATCGTTCATTTCTGGAAACAAGCACCAAAATTGGCACACATACTCCTTGGGGATTGCTCTTTTGATAAAACCCGTTAGCCACCTAAAAATTCAAGATGGCGGCCATTTTTAAAGATGGCCGCCATTGAATATACAGAAACATTGCATTTCGCAATAAAATCGCAAAGACTTGTCCTATTTGAATGATCTTGGTGTCAAATCATAAATTTTTCACTATGTAGAATCCGAATTTGGAACCATGGACTTACTCACTAGCTTCCTTGTACCATAATATCAGTCCCGGAATCATAATTAGGGTAAAAAGTGCCCATATCATAGGCACCATCAGTCCGATATATTATTGGATGTACATGTAGGCAGTAGGCCTATACTTGTTTGTCACTTATTGTCTTGCTGCCTAGATGAGTATACTACAACGCTTCTAAACCTCGCATCTGCAGCTCCACAGTGCCGTGCAGGTCAGACCAAAGCAGTAGCATTTGCATCGACCGCAGCATTCCGACTTGCATCCACACTTGGTCAGCTGCTGGCAACTCTCTGCAATGGGTGGGAGCTCTGTCCAAACGATCTGCCACAGATCTCCTTTCTTGGTCCAGCCCCAGTTGGCAGGAGTCTGCGTTTCTGGTTGACGTACTGTTGACTGACTCCAGATGCAGCCCGCCTGGTAGGCAGCACGCTTCACATGCTGCTTCAGTGCTGCTCGGGTTGGAGGAATGGCTTCATACGGCCTCTGCTTCCGAGCAAACATGTCCAACCTCGCATCATCGACACCTTCAGCTGTGCTGGATCTGTCGTATATCATGACCACGAACTTCTCCAAGGTCTCCAGGTCTTCATCATCAACTACCGGTGGGTACTGGCTGAGTTTGCTGAAGACACCGGAAGCCTCATCACAAACATCCCAGGTTTGCCAAGCAGACTTCTTCCCTTTGCCACGGAATGCTGAAACGACATCGCAGCCAGTGAAGGCATGGAAGAAGAGCATCCCTTTGCTCTTTTCTGCAAGAGTGCAACATAAGTCATGTACAGGAACCCACCTCAGGTTCTGTCCTTGGCAAAAGGCAACCCACAACTGCTGCAGACCTAGCTCCTGAAGTGCCTGCAGAACACTGACTGCGATGACGACAACATCTGTGTTGCTGGCTTTGACCATGATGACTTTGCTGCCTGCTTCTGTTGCATGCCTGGCATGCACAAAGATCCGCATGTCAGCTTCTTCATGACTGCACGGTGCCACCCCAGCCAGATTGATAGTGCGGCTGCTGACAGCATCTTCTTCCTTGGTCACAATGACCACATTTGGTGTGGCCACACGTGCAATCTTATCAGCCAGAAAGTTGAACAGCTCGGCTTTGTTGTCATTTTTTCTCAGGAAGTTTCGCCAGTTTGAGGGAATTTTGCCCTTCCCTGTCACCCTGCGTCTCACCCCGTGTCCTCGCTTTGATCTAGTTTCAGCTTTCAGACTAGATGGCCGGTAGACATCAAACACAATGTCTGTTCTCTTGTACTGGTAGAGTATGCTTGTATTCTAGGAAGGACATCAAGCATTGCGTACTCTTCGAACGTCTTTGAACTCCGTGGGGGCAGACTTTTCACCAATGCTGCACCATCAATGATGATGGTGTCGGCGTCTGGCTCTGCCTCAGGGGTTGTAACTTGGCTCTGAAGAATGGTAGTGAGGTGGGATATCTGACAGGTGTGGAGCTTTCCACCATCACTGAGGGCAGCAGGATGTGACTGGTTCTCATGACGGAAGAACTCCTTCAAGTCACACTCTCTGCTCTGGCATGATATGAACAGCTTGGAGAACAGTTGACAGTCTTCCCTCAGCACTTTTTGCTTTGAAGAGTCAACAGAGGCTGGTACCTGTCGGAAAAAGTCAACCCTGTTCTTCTTGATTGGTTCATAGAATGTGGATTCTTCTTCCCCTTCCAGTCCCTTCATAAACTCCTGGAAACGGACCTTGCCTTTCTCAAGGTGTGTGCCAATCAGCTCGGCGGCAGTGTGGTGAGCAATATCCTTTGTATCAAGCGAAAGCAGGTCCCGACTCTCCTCCTGGAAAGGATTGCACATATCTGTCATGGCTTGTGAGAGCTTTTCTACTTTCTCAAGGAACACTCTTTGTGCTCGTTCTGTCTCCTCATGGTGGCTGGTGTGTTCAGTACCCTCTTTGGTCCTACATGCTGCCTCATACTGTGCAACCAAGTGGCTGACTTGAGGACCAGCTATCATCCATCTTCTCAGTGCTGATGGGTCTTCAGTCACGCCGATCACACCCCCGTCTGCCTTGATGACAGCGTTGGCCTGCTCGTGAGCTTGGTCAATAGCCATTGCTGAGAACTGTCGGCTCGATTTGTGTACAACAAAGTTTCCACTCTGGAACTCCTGAGCTAGCTGAGGATGCTTCTGTTCCAGGGTCACCATGTCTCTGTAGTGGATCGGAAGCCACCGTGCATAGTTTACATTGTTGTTGGCAAAGAAGTACGGTATCAGCTCAGCCAGTGACTAACTGATGCGGGGCTTATTAGACAGCATTTGGGACACTAAACTAATTATTTAGCTACACTAAACTAATTATTCAGCTGATACTGAACCCCATGCTGAGTTTCACAGCAGCGGTGCCACCAGTGTGCCCTGGCTGTGCGTTGACATCCGCTCTGTTGAGCTACTACTCTACACCTTCAGCTGCAAGTCTCTCAACGTCCCCCCCCCCCCCCCCACCGCATCGTGTCATGTCCAGTTTGGAAGCCTTGTACAGGAAGATGCTACACATACTAAACCTCTAACACTACTACGATATACACTACCATGCATTTTAGCCGAGTCAGACGTAACATGAACCTCTAATTTAGCAGAATATTAGGATTCCGGGACTGATATTATGGTACAAGGAAGCTAGTGAGTAAGTCCATGGTTCCAAATTCGGATTCTACATAGTGAAAAATGTATGATTTGACACCAAGATCATTCAAATAGGACAAGTCTTTGCGATTTTATTGCGAAATGCAATATTTCTGTATATTCAATGGCGGCCATCTTGAAATATGGCCGTCATCTTGAATTTTTAGGTGGCTAACGGGTTTTATCAAAAGAGCAATCCCCAAGGAGTATGTGTGCCAAATTTGGTGCTTGTTTCCGGAAATGAACGATTCTCCTGAAATTTGCAGTTATCTGCTCTACTAATTGAGATAAAGTGGTTGAATACAGGCTTGAGAGAGAGAGAGAGATTTTGCTACCCAGACCCCCTTCAGGCTAAATAATCGGCTGAAGGCCGGTCTCTCCTAAACTGCTGGCTCGCTATCGCTCGCCAGGACATTTTCTACCGAAAAATGTACAAATTTAGCTAGATGGGGGAGGGGGGCTATTTCTTTAAGCTTGAAGGGGGTCTGGGTGGGCATTACCATAGTTTGAGAGAGAGAGAGAGAGAGAGACAGACAGAGAGAGAGAGAAGTGTAGGAGGGCAGGAAGGAAGGGAGGGGGAGGGGGGTACATATACAGGTAAACCCAGGCACTCCAATCCAATAGTGAGTGAGACACGGCGGCAAGCAGATGTGTCGCGCTCCCCCTCCCGCCCATCCTAAGCCTATCCCCCGTCCATAGGCGGAATTATCGAAGGTGGAGCTTTTAGCAAAAGTTTGAGCGAAGAGTTCAGCTTTGTCAGAGGAAGAAATGATGGTTGTGCCATTAGAGTGGAAAAGGGAGGGAAAGACGAGGAAGAAATATGGTTAGAGAGGTTTTTGGCTAGATGCCAGAAAGCTTGGGAAGGTCTAGAGTTGGATAGTTCAGTGCATTTATTATTGATGAAAGAGTGCTTGGCAAGTCGAAGAACATTGTAGATTTGTCTTTATTATGGGCAGAAACACAAGAAGAATGAGATTCTTGAGTTTTAAGGCGTCGGTACCGTTTGAATGCTTCTTCCTTGTTGCGGACAGCAGTAGAACAAGCATGAGTAAACCAAGATTATTTTTCATTAGAATGAGAGAAAGAAAATGGAATGTATGCTTCTGAGATAGGGAAGAAAAGCAGCAAGGAGGAAAACCAAGGAGATGAGGCCCCGCATACACCAACAACCACTGCCACCACGCCACCAAGACAAGAGCTAGGGCACAAGCGACTCCTCACCACGCTTCCCTCGGGTCACCTGCATCACCTAGGCACTTCCCCCAACCCCAGGAAAGAACATACCTGTGAGAACGGCACCTGACAACTATGCACCGAGCAGAGATAACCCCTCAAGACATCGTGGAGAGCAAACTGTGCATACATATCAACACACCACGCGTCCTTCTTGCTCTGAGATGCACCACCGCCGTGGCGTGGATTCCCAGAAGGGCTACCGCAGCCGACCCAGACCCTCCTCCAAGCACAGCTGCCCCTCCAGCCGTGAAATGCCCCACCGAAGAGATCGACGAAAGTGGTAAGACCATCTCAGCCCACCTCATCATCAGCAGAGTTGGATAGACACTAATACCACACTGGTAGGATTAACCCGGCAACGGCGAGGGGGGGGGGGGTATTGAACTAGCAGCCCATGGGCGAGCATATTGGCTTCATTCAGGCCTATAACCGTCATTTTACGATAAATATCGTTATTACTTATTCATATGAGCCTATTTTACCTTCACTATGAAGATAGTAACCTGTAACAACAATAAAACAAGTGAAAATATAATTTTTCTGGTCAAAATCGCGAATATAGATGGACCAGCCCATTCATGAATTATGGAGAAAATTGAGGCAACCCCTCCCTCCACGAGGCCTCAAGCCACACTGAGCCTACTCATTCACACACTCGGTTGTATAACACACTCGCTAGGCACGTAAGCACATCCTCCACACATTTTGCTAATGTTAGCACAAAAATATACCAACGAATTAGGGAATAACAGGGAAAATAGGTGATAATTGAAGGGGGAGGGGAAAAGGGGGAAGGAGGGGATGTGGAGGAGTGATATGAGGTATAGGGGAAAAAAACAAAAACAAAAAAACAAAAAAAATATTTAGTGCTACTGGGGCCATTTAATTTTTTTTTTTTAGGCCTCCCTCTTAAGAGCTTTGCCACCCTCGCCCAGTAAAACTTCTTATTAGCTTTGCCGCCATTCCCGGGTTAATATCAGGAAGACTTGGGACTTTTAACCAAGAAATTGCCTTGAGGGAGTAAGGTATACTGGTGTAACTACTCAACGCATTTCTCGAAGGTAGCTTGGAGTTGCTAGTATCCAGCTTGTTAGACCACACTGGTGACCACCCAACATCTTTACATTGCCTTGATACAGGATTTGCTATAATTACAGTATGCAGTACTGACAAGCGCTCTAATTCTAGTAAACCTACAAAAATAGTAAAGCTGGTTGGAAGAAGGTAAAACACTGGTGATACAGCTTCCTTCTCAGTCAGGACTCGTAGTGGAGGGTGTAAGACAGTACTAGTGAAACAGCTCCCTACTTAAGTCCTACGATACGAGAGCGTAAGACACTGGTGAAACGGCTCATACTCGTATAAACCCAAGATCCATCATCAAAGTTCTTCCAGAGACTTCTGTAGGAATTCTGGGTTAAGGACTCGTAGTGAAGGGCGTAAGACACTGGTGAAACGACTCCTCACTTAAGTCTTACGATACGAGAACGTAAAACACTGGTGAAACGGGTCGTATTCTTATAAGACCTCAACCTCGCAGATCTTCAGAAGACCCTCAAGGAAGTCTTCACTAACTCTGCAACTGTCACACAGCAGGATCACCATCACAGACCAGGACGTCATCAGGAATACAACGCAGCCGCATCTTCAAAGACCGTCGAAACCTGCCAAAGATCTCCCCCTGGAGGCGCCTAGTGGATCCTCGATCGTGCTATTATATAATTACCTATCCATGTCTGATCTAACATTGTACCTCTAATCATATGCTACTGTCAAATAAGAATAATCTATGCTTGTTCTCTTGTGTTATATTATCATCTATTGCCTTCGTGCTTGTGGTTGTGTTGGTCTCCTTTTCCCCAGTTGAGTAAGAACCTACCTAATTAGTCAATACAACCCCAGTAAAACCCTGGTATAACAGCTTCCATGCCCGAGAGGATTGCCTTGGTAATGCGTTCAGCACTCTCTGAGGGTCCCCGGCCACGGAAGCAAAAGTCATTCTATGGGAAATCAAAGAAGTACTGCCGAAGAGCCTCTCAGTCAGCAGTGCCAAAGTGCCATAAGCGCCGCCGGTTGGGAGGATCGGATGGCCGTACTGGAGAGATAGACAGGTGACAGATATTAGTTTATGGTCAGAGGAGCCCAGAAGAGAGAAAAGATTTATAGTACTGTATAAGCAGAAGGGTTAGAGGGTAGAAATAAGTCAAGATCGAGTGTTGGGTCGATCTCCGAAGCGATCCGGGATACGAGTGGGTTGCTGGACTAACTGCTCTAGAACGCTTAGGATAGAAAAGATGTAGGCTTGTTCACCAGGTTGGTCAGTGGAAACAGGAGAACCATAGGCAGTGGTGAATGTTGAAATCTCCTAAATTGGAGATTTCTGCAAAAGGAGAGATAGATAGAATGTGTTCCAATTTAGAAGTTAGATAGTCAAAGAATTTTGGATAGTTAGTAGAATTAAGGGAGAGATAAACAGTGCAGAAATATTTAGTTTGAGAGTGACAAGAAAGCTTTAGCCAGCAAGTTCAGAATTCAGAAGAATCAAAGTTGGGAACACGAGAGAAAGCAAGATTGTTGCGTACACAGACGCAACATCCACCTTTGGCTTGAAACTGAGGATAGAAATAGTAGGAGGATACAGAGAAGGATATGCTATCAGTAGACCCAGACAACTGCATTTCGGTGAGAAAGAGATCAGGGTTGGCAGAGGAGAGGTGGTGTTCCACAGAGTGGAAGTTAGAGGAAAGGCCACAACTATTGCAAAAAATAATAGTAAGAGTAGAAGGTGGTGGTTCAGAGCATTTTGGCGAGTTGTTTCCAGGAGACATACCAATGGGGGCATTTCTGGTGCCCCCACCTGGGGACTCAGAGGCGGGTCATGGTTTCATCATGGTTTTTTGTTTGTGAAAAAACTAGTGTAGTATGTAAGGTGTTTATAGTATAATGTATTGATAGGAGGAGAAGGTGTTTTGGAGGGCAGTCTGGGGTTGCCCTCAATATTGATGAGACACAGAAAGGATCAGCTAGGGAGGCCAGGTATAGAAACAGGAGTTCTAGCTGTCCTTATCAGCATATATATATATATATATATATATAGTGGTAAGATACTGTGTAGCGGGAGGAGCTGTTTTTCAGATGCCTATTTACTAAGAAACATTGAACAATATATTTAATCTTACCTAACCAAAACCAAACCTAACCTAGTATATTACTGGACTATTTATGAATGTAAAATGTAAAAATATATTGTAACATTACCAAATTATTGAGATATATGTACAGGTCCACCCGCTACACAGGATTATACCCTATATATACAGTATATATATATATATATATATCCTTTAAAAAGTTGGAAGTCTATTTGGTTACTGATTAAAAAATCATTAAATAATTTGCTTAATATTGTTACGAAATAATATAATAGTTTGCCCAATATTATTACTCGATTTTCTTTGATAGTGTTTCCGAGAAAACCAAAAGAATATTAGGAGTAACTTTAATATAATATAGGCGCACGCTAAATTCGCTATTTTATCGACATTAATAATAATAATAATAATAATAATAATAATAATTACAAATCATATATATATAAACACACTCATATATATATAAACACACACCACTAGTATGGTGCTATAGATAACTTGATACTATTTTTAGAAGTGGATTTCTTCTCTCACCACTAGGCTAATATCGGCGTGGGTAAAATAACAAAATATTGGCATACTCTCACACTTCCTGTGCGGACATCAGTGAGAGAACATAGTAAATAGACTTTCTCTCCGTATTTTGATAATTTTAAAGTAAATAAATTATCTTTAATGTGTGCATTGGTTGATCGCAACTCCCGGCAGATTGCTAAAGTAACATATTTCGACAACAACTGTAAAATGGACTTAAATCTAGATGTACTACGACGGGATGCGAGAAAGGACCAAGATTATGGATTGGAAAATACTTGAAAGGAGACAGTGGAAGAAGGGAGAGCAACGAGCATCTGAAGCAATGGACAGAAAGCTAAACATCGGCTGCCGTGCGAGGGTTGGCAGTACGGGTGAGAAACATGGTCAAGGGTTGCGTTTCCGTATAACACCCAAACCTAAGAAAGTAACCTGCGATCCTCTGGTGAAATTGTCCAAACTTTCGGCAGTAGATCTCTGCCCATTACATATCGCCGACCTGCCTCAACTAGCGAGACTGAACACGTTGCAAGTTAACATAAACAAGCATTCCATGGATTTTTACCTTGACTCTGGCTCTAGCATAAATTTAGTTTCAATGAAATATGCGAAGAAGTTAGGACTTAAGGACAAATATCCCTACAGAACTATAAGATATACATTTGAATGTTGGAAGGGACTAGTAACTAGTCCCGCGTTAATCTTCCCCAATGTGGAAGTCTGTCTCAAAAATGGGCAGAAATTTTACATGGACATCCTTGTATTGGATAGTTCGGATATGTATGCAGCGAAGTATAATATTATAGGCCGTCCTACTCTCGCTCGCTTAAACACCGTCCAGCACTTCTCCTACACTTCCCCGAGGCTTTATTTCAAATCTCTGGATATGTTTGATAAACCAATACGCCAGAAGATATGCACTCAAAACGGCCGCTTTGATAAACAACCGATACTGAAAGTAAGATTAGTGGGCAAAGAGAGGCACCTCATTGGTAAACAAACCTTTGACGTTCTCTTGGACTCAGGGATGGGGCATGGGCTTTGTGTGTTGCCTAGATTTTCTGAGAGGTTAGAAGCGGCCGACATAAAGATCCCCCAAAAATTCAGGTTTGAAATAAACGAGGACAATCATATCGACCATTCAATCACCTATTTTAATGGTGAAGGCCAGTACGACTTGGTCATCGGCTTTAGAATGCTTTGCAAATACTCTTCCCTTTATGATTATAAATATAATACTCTTTACGTCCGACTTGCGAGTGATACTTACGGTGTTAAACTCGACCTGAAGGAATAGCTTATGATATTTCTTATTAACCTTTGTTGTCCCGGCGACGTCTTTTATATTTTATTCTAGCTATATTTAGACGATATTATGCAGCTTAGGAAGGATCTGTGTTAGTTAAAAGGGTTAGTTGAGATATTTTGAAGCCTTATTATTGCTAGAGCTCCTTCCTAAGCTGAATACAATATCTAATAGTTGCCAGAATATGATGAAAAGGACGTCCCTGGTACTGAATGGGTTAACCGCTATTGTCACTCTCCCTCCCTGCCCACCCCAAACCAGCTTCCAGAAGCAACACATGGCAACACACCCACAGACACCAAGAAATATCAAAACAACACCCAGCACACGCTATCACACACAAATACTGTCTTCTCTTCCTCCCTGCCCACACTAAACCAGCTTCCAGAAGCACATCCATACTCATATCTCTCACCGTTCCATCCAATCACTCATAGACAACACGCAGCTGCAGGCACGACCTCTCGAAATCCCATCCTTCTGAATCCTCCCTTCCTCGCGAGGACAGAGCCCACCTGGCCAGGATGAGATGTGGGCACCATCCAGCTCTTCTGAGCTATCAGAAGAGACTGGATGATTCCGTCGACGATCCCTGCCCGGGATGTAACACAGCACTCCATACCATTGGACACATCCTAGAAGACTGCATTTCACACAATCACTTACGCCAACAACACAATCTACACTCCTTGAGAGCTCTCTGGGAAAGCCCGACCGTGGCCATGGCCTTCCTTAGGGACTCAGGGCTGTTCGGCCAGGCAGCTTAGGGAACAACAATCACACTCTGTAACATTTGTCTATACATAATAGAACACATCAACAGCAAATATATTGAATAATATTTAAGGAACACCCTGTTCTTAACATTAATCCTCCATTATGGGTTGGGTGTGAGGGGGATCTGCCGGGTGTGGGCAAATCGGCGCTTTGCAGACCCCTGTTTCCCGTGTTGACCTCTGACCGTTTTGGTGAGGTCGGTCCTCATGGTATTAGTGAGTTGGGCCTATAATTAGGCCTTGTACTTGGGTGTGAGAGGGATCTGCCTTGTATGAGCCAATCTGCTTTCTGCAGACTCCCATTTTCTTATGTTCTTATTACAAACCCCAATGCACTTGAATAAAGTAATGAAAGCATATGATCCTCCCGGGATTCGAACGCGGGACACCACACCCAGTTCTAGGCTAAAAGGAAGTTGGAGCTTGAAAACATCAATAATTTTTTTTATTATGCTCTCTCCTCCAACCAACTTTACTCCTAAACTCGATTAATGAAATTAAAAAACACATGTGGCAGTCCGGGGATTCGAACCTAGGATGCTCACACCGAAAATCAACACACTTATGCCGAAGGCCGATTCCTCTTAAATTACAGGCTCGCTATCGCTCGCCAGGAAAAAATTGACACCTAAATGGCACGAAAGGTCTTAAAAGTGACATAAATGGGGCGAAACTTCTTTAAAACGCCAAACTAATGGGGCGAACGTCTTAAAAGCTCAAAAGTAATGGGGCTAAACATGAGGGAGAAAGGGGTAAAGAAAAAAATCCCTCAAGTGGAAATCTCCAATTGACCACTTGCGAGTTTCAGGCTATATGGATGTTGGAGCTGTGAACATCGATATTAAACGGAAATACAATAATAATTTAAGTTTCTGATGTATGTTGAATTGGGATTTGTATATGTACAATCGCGCTAAGAAGTCATACTCGCTTTTTCGAAGGATCGGACAATAGTTCCCAAATCTGGCTACCGCTGGCAACTCTCCACTGCCCCATAGAGCCCGGTCGTTTCCTAATTTTAAACTATAGGTCTTTGGATATTCCCAATAATTGGCCTACTTAGAAAATTAACCTATTTATGCCCTCCAATTTTGATTTATGTTGAAGTTTGAATAAATATAAGTAATGTTTGTTTACAATTTCTTTTTAGAATAATGAGAGTAATTAATTTACATGCGCTATCTAGCATTTTGCACTCCCAGGCCCGTAGGAACGGTAGGATATTCAGCGACCGAGTCAGTCATTGTCAGGATATGAGGGGGAGTATATCTCTTTGCGTTTATATTCACCTTTGTCCTTTTACACTTGCCTTTCCATCTTCCGTTTTTATATTGGTCTCCCTATGGGTTATTATATATTCTAAAAGTAAAAATTCATCGTTTGTCTATACAAATTACAAGCTGTTCTCGAGTATTCAAGCTTTCTTCCAAAATATACTGGAGACCGCTTGTTTTTCAGACAGACTGTTGTCCCACATAGAGAATGAAATGTGGAAAAAACAATCTGTTATATGTTTATTTACGTGATTTATTGACACTTATGATTTGAATATTAGTTTTATCTGTTGGTTTTAATTTTATGAGATACTTTTCTCCCAGTATTGTTGGTTTAAAAAGTAATGCAAGCATTAACACCTTACGAGCGGCCTTGGCGGTAATTTATATGTACCGCCCAGCGGGGTGTTTTTACCCTAAATAGGGTTGTTTACGTGATCATTTTCATGCCTAAATAAGACCCAGAGCGTAAAACAAGTATCCATCCCTGAAAGGGCATAAACAGAGCTTTCCAATGACACCCCAACCATCCTTGTACGACCGCTGGTTCTCTTGCAACGATCGCGCAACACGAGTGCAAAAACCATGTAATTAGGTACTTTCCCTACATAATTCCCTGTGTAGCGAGTGCGAGAGGGTAGAGGAGGGTGGGATTCATGTCAGTAGGTCCACCATGGTGGTCTGGAGCAGTCATATGCTTGCTACGCTCCTCCCACCACTCATCTCTCTCTCTCAGCAACATTACGTGGTGAAAATGGCACACAACATAAGTTGTGAACCGCCACTTAGTCCATTTTTATTTCACACGACATAAGTTGGGCGCCGCCAAAGAAGGGTTAAGAGACTTGCTCCACATTTTAATCCTGAATCTAGTGAGCGCAATACTACGAGTTTCACATTCTTTCGTTCGGGTTAGTCTCAACTTTCGTATTATTTGGTTTTCTCTCACATAATGAGAAATATATTGTAACAATACTTATATATCGTGTTTTTGGTATCGTTTCCTTCTATACAGTTCTCCCCAGTGTGTAATATATGAATACAGTAGAACCTCAATAGTTGCCAGATAGCACTTTCTGAACAAAAGGTACTGGGAATCGAGTCATGACTTCTTAGCGCGATGTACAGTCGCGCTAATAAGTGATGTCTCGGCACCAAGTATGTTTTGATCAATAATTGGTATCAGCAATGTCTAAGCTTCATTTCTTCATATCTAGTGAAATATACAAACATGTTCCTACACTTACCCACCCTATTCAACATCTGACCTACATTAATACAGCACAGAGCAAGCCAAACGAAATGACAGCTGGGATATGACTTATTAGCACGACTGTACTACGACCGTATTTTAGCTGTAAATTATGTTAACTATCGATGTCTACAGCTCCAACTTCCTTATAGAACGAAACTCGCAAGTCGGCAATTCGTTATACTGTACGGTTACATTTGGCTCGCTCTGTACTGTATTAATGTCTGTCAGATGTTGAATAGGGTGGGTAGGTGTAGCGCTAATAAGTCATGTCCCAGCTGTCATTACGTTTGGCTCGCTCTGTACTGTATTAATGTCTGTCAGATGTTGGATAGGGTGGTTAAGTGTAGCGCTAATAAGTCATGTCTCAGCTGTCATTACGTTTGGCTCGCTCTGTACTGTATTAATGTCTGTCAGATGTTGAATAGGGTGGGTAGGTGTAGTGCTAATAAGTCATGTTTTAGCTGTCCTTACGTTTGGCTCGCTCTGTACTGTATTAATGTCTGTCAGATGTTGAATAGGGTGGTTAAGTGTAGCGCTAATAAGTCATGTCTCAGCTGTCATTACGTTTGGCTCGCTCTGTGCTATATTAATGTCTGTCAGATGTTGAATAGGATGGGTAAGTGTAGGAACATGTTGGTATATCTGACTGAAAAAGAAGAAATCATGTGTAAATATTTCTGATACCAATAATTGATCAAAACATACTTGGTGTCGAGACATTACTTATTAGACCGACTGTACCTTTGATTCTGGCTACTATTAGACGACTTAACACTATCTGGTGCAACTTCTTAGGGGTTATTATGGTGTTTTGTTTAATTATTATTGAGGGTTTTAATTGTTTTTACCATTTTCGAACAATGTGTTTTAGTTTACCCGCTAGTATTTGAAAAACGTCTCTCCAAACCCCCTTCAAACTGAAAACAAATGCCCAAGCTAAATGTGTACGGTCGAGGTTAATAAGTGTCAGATATTTCACAAAGTTTCGGACACTGACTAATACTCTGAGGGATAAGCACGTTTCCCAGTAACTATAAAGATACCAATAACACTTGTTGAGCGAAAACCACTGGAATCTATGACTACACTTAATACCCCCGATTGTACATTTTCGGTAGAAAATTTTCCCGGGCAAAGGCCGGTTTCTCAAAAATTGGAGGCTCGCTCTCGCTCGCCCAGAAAAAAATGGACACCTTACTGGGTTGAAGCATCATTTAATCGCCAAACTAATGAGATGAAACGTCTTAAAATCTCCAAACTAATGGAGTAAAACAGGGAGGGTCCAAATTGGCCCGCCCTGCATCTAATAGGGTTAACCCCTTCTGTACCGATGACGTCTTTATAATTTTATTCTAGCTATATTTAGACGATTTTGTGCAGCTTAGGAAGAATCTGTGGTGCTTAAAAGGCTCGATTGAGATAGTTCGAAGCCTTATAATTGCTAGCGGTCCTTCCTAAACTGAATACAATCGATGGAGATCCTTCCTAAACTAAATATAATCTCTTCTAAAGCGGAATTTGTCCAATTGACCACTTGCGAGTTTTGGTCTATAAGGAAGTTGGAGCCGCATCCATCAATATAAGGAAGTTGGAGCCGCATCCATCAATATAAGGAAGTTGGAGCCGCATCCATCAATATAAGGAAGTTGGAGCCGCATCCATCAATATAAGGAAGTTGGAGCCGCATCCATCAATATAAGGAAGTTGGAGCCGCATCCATCAATATAAGGAAGTTGGAGCCGCATCCATCAATATAAGGAAGTTGGAGCCGCATCCATCAATATAAGGAAGTTGGAGCCGCATCCATCAATATAAGGAAGTTGGAGCCGCATCCATCAATATAAGGAAGTTGGAGCCGCATCCATCAATATTCATCAGAATTACCAGCTAAAATACGGTCGTAGTACAGTCGCGCTAATAAGTGATGTCTCGGCACCAATTATGTTTTGATCAATAATTGGTATCAGCAATATTTACACACGATTTCTTCTTTTTGAGTGAGATATGCAACCACGTTCCTACACTTACCCACCCTATTCAACATCTGACAGACATTAATACAGCACAGAGCGAGCCAAACGTAATGACATCTGGGACATGACTTATTAGCGCGACTGTACATTTATAAATCCATAAAAGCAAATGGATCATACTTCTTATCCATCAGAAACCCCCGTCATTATTATTGCATTTCTCTCTAAAATCGATGTTAACGGCTCCAAGTTTCTTATAGCCTGAAACTCGCAAGAGGTCAATTTGATTAACATAACCAAACTAAACTAACTAACCTAAGCTAACTTTTAAGGGGAGGTTTTCAGTTTGTGCCCTAGACCTCTATCAATCTTAAAATTTCACCCCCTAGACCCCCTTTCAAGATAATTTTTTACATTTTTCGGTAGAAAAATGTCCCGGCCATAGGCCGGTTCCTCTTAAATTACAGGCTCGCTATTGCTCGCCATGAAAAAATCGACACCTAAATGGGACGAAAGGTCTTAAAATTAACAGAAATGGGGCGACAGTTCTTAAAATCGTCAAACTAATGGGGCGAACGTCTTCAAATCTCATAAGCAATGGGACTAAACATGAGGGAGAAAGGGGTCAATACAAAAATCCCTCAAGTGGAAATCTCTCCAGTAAGTATGCCATTGTCTCTAAGCCTACTATATTTTTTGATAAGTTAACCCCTTGAAGCTCTGACGCGTTTTAGCAGTATATTTTGGCTATCATTAGACGATTGTATGCAGCTTAGGAAGGATCTGTGGGTATTAAAAGGGGTAAAGACTCTCTCAATCAACCCTTTGACTTCCATATACCCTTCCTAAGCTGAATAAAATCGTCTAATAATTTACCAGAAAACCAAACAGAAATGCGTATTGGAGCTTGAAAGGGTTAACATGAGAGAGAGAGAGAGAGAGAGAGAGAGAGAGAGAGAGAGAGAGAGAGAGAGAGAGAGAGAGAGAGACTTGAAAGGGTTAATTTGACTTTATATTGTCTTTGTCCCAGTTTTGGTTTGTTTAGCTTGCAAGTTTTACATTTTAATTCTTGGTATAAATTTAGTTTTCTTCATGATTGCCTTTCTTTATATCTTCTTATTATGTATTCAAAATTGGCTTATAGATGTTAAATATACTATCTATCTATCTATCTATCTATCTATCTATCTATCTATCTATCTATCTATGTATCTATATATATCTATCTATCTATCTATCTATCTCTCTATGTATCTATATATCTATCTATCTATCTATCTATTTATCTATATATATCTATCTATCTATCTATCTATATGCTCAGGCCCAATCCCCATTTTTCCCTATTTTAATTTTTATTTTCGATTTTATTCTATTTATTTGTTTATTGTCTTGGGGGTGGCCGACTCGAGACAGAGCCAGAACATAGAAAACACAAATTTACACCATAGATTTTTATACACAAGTGATATTATAATACTGATGTTATCTTCAGCTTAAGAGTAATGTGTTATTTAGTGGGGCAGATAACTGGAATAATCGTTCATTTCTGGAAACAAGCACCAAAATTGGCACACATACTCCTTGGGGATTGCTCTTTTGATAAAACCCGTTAGCCACCTAAAAATTCAAGATGGCGGCCATTTTTCAAGATGGCCGCCATTGAATATACAGAAACATTGCATTTCGCAATAAAATCGCAAAGACTTGTCCTATTTGAATGATCTTGGTGTCAAATCATACATTTTTCACTATATAGAATCCGAATTTGGAACCATGGACTTACTCACTAGCTTCCTTGTACCATAATATCAGTCCCGGAATCATAATTAGGGTAAAAAGTGCCCATATCATAGGCTCCATCAGTCCGATATATTATTGGATGTACATGTAGGCAGTAGGCCTATACTTGTTTGTCACTTATTGTCTTGCTGCCTGGATGAGTATACTACAACGCTTCTAAACCTCGCATCTGCAGCTGCACAGTGCCGTGCAGGTCAGACCAAAGCAGTAGCATTTGCATCGACCACAGCATTCCGACTTGCATCCACACTTGGTCAGCTGCTGGCAACTCTCTGCAATGGGTGGGAGCTCTTTCCAAACGATCTGCCACAGATCTCCTTTCTTGGTCCAGCCCCAGTTGGCAGGAGTCTGCGTTTCTGGTTGACGTACTGTTGACTGACTCCAGATGCAGCCCGCCTGGTAGGCAGCACGCTTCACATGCTGCTTCAGTGCTGCTCGGGTTGGAGGAATGGTTTCGTACGGCCTCTGCTTCTGAGCAAACATGTCCAACCTCGCATCATCGACACCTTTAGCTGTGCTGGATCTGTCGTACATCATGACCACAAACTTCTCCAAGGTCTCCAGGTCTTCATCATCAACTACCGGTGGGTACTGGCTGAGTTTGCTGAAGACACCGGAAGCCTCATCACAAACATCCCAGGTTTGCCAAGCAGACTTCTTCCCTTTGCCACGGAATGCTGAAACAACATCGCAGCCAGTGAAGGCATGGAAGAAGAGCATCCCTTTGCTCTTTTCTGCAAGAGTGCAACACAAGTCATGTAGCCTACAGGAACCCACCTCAGGTTCTGTCCTTGGCCAAAGGCAACCCACAACTGCTGCAGACCTAGCTCCTGAAGTGCCTGCAGAACACTGACTGCGATGACGACAACATCTGTGTCGCTGGCTTTGACCATGATGACTTTGCTGCCTGCTTCTGTTGCATGCCTGGCATGCACAAAGATCCGCGTGTCAGCTTCTTCATGACTGCATGGTGCCACCCCAGCCAGATTGATAGTGCGGTTGCTGACAGCATCTTCTTCCTTGGTCACAATGACCACATTTGGTGTGGCCACACGTGCAATCTTATCAGCCAGAAAGTTGAACAGCTCGGCTTTGTTGTAATTTTCTCTCAGGAAGTTTCGCCAGTTTGAGGGAATTTTGCCCTTCCCTGTCACCCAGCGTCTCACCCCGCGTTCTCGCTTTGATCTAGTTTCAGCTTTCAGACTAGATGGCCGGTAGACATCAAACACAATGTCTGTTCTCTTGTACTTGGTAGAGTATGCTTGTATTCTAGGAAGGACATCGAGCATTGCGTACTCTTCGAACGTCTTTGAACTCCGTGGAGGCAGGCTGTTCACCAACGCTGCACCATCAATGATGATGGTGTCGGCGTCTGGCTCTGCCTCAGGGGTTGTAACTTGGCTCTGAAGAATGGTAGTGAGGTGGGATTTCTGACAGGTGTGGAGCTTTCCACCATCACTGAGGGCAGCAGGATGTGACTGGTTCTCATGATGGAAGAACTCCTTCAAGTCACACTCTCTGCTCTGGCATGATATGAACAGCTTGGAGAACAGTTGACAGTCTTCCTTCAGCACTTTTTGCTTTGAAGAGTCAACAGAGGCTGGTACCTGTCGGAAAAAGTCAACCCTGTTTTTCTTGATTGGTTCATAGAAGGTGGATTCTTCTTCCCCTTCCAGTCCCTTCATAAACTCCTGGAAACGGACCTTGCCTTTCTCAAGGTGTGTGCCAATCAGCTCGGCGGCAGTGTGGTGAGCAATATCCTTTGTATCAAGCGAAAGCAGGTCCCGACTCTCCTCCTGGAAAGGATTGCACATATCTGTCATGGCTTGTGAGAGCTTTTCTACTTTCTCAAGGAACACTCTTTGTGCTCGTTCTGTCTCCTCATGGTGGCTGGTGTGTTCAGTACCCTCTTTGGTCCTACATGCTGCCTCATACTGTGCAACCAAGTGGCTGACTTGAGGACCAGCTATCATCCATCTTCTCAGTGCTGATGGGTCTTCAGTCACGCCGATCACACCCCCGTCTGCCTTGATGACAGCGTTGGCCTGCTCGTGAGCTTGGTCAATAGCCATTGCTGAGAACTGTCGGCTCGATTTGTGTACAACAAAGTTTCCACTCTGGAACTCCTGAGCTAGCTGAGGATGCTTCTGTTCCAGGGTCACCATGTCTCTGTAGTGGATCGGAAGCCACCGTGCATAGTTTACATTGTTGTTGGCAAAGAAGTACGGTATCAGCTCAGCCAGTGACTAACTGATGCGGGGCTTATTAGACAGCATTTGGGACACTAAACTAATTATTTAGCTACACTAAACTAATTATTCAGCTGATACTGAACCCCATGCTGAGTTTCACAGCAGCAGTGCCACCAGTGTGCCCTGGCTGTGCGTTGACATCCGCTCTGTTGAGCTACTACTCTACACCTTCCGCTGCAAGTCTCTCAACGTCCCCCCCCCCCCCCACTGCATCGTGTCATGTCCAGTTTGGAAGCCTTGTACAGGAAGATGCTACACATACTAAACCTCTAACACTACTACGATATACACTACCATGCATTTTAGCCGAGTCAGACGTAACATGAACCTCTAATTTAGCAGAATATTAGGATTCCGGGACTGATATTATGGTACAAGGAAGCTAGTGAGTAAGTCCATGGTTCCAAATTCGGATTCTACATAGTGAAAAATGTATGATTTGACACCAAGATCATTCAAATAGGACAAGTATTTGCGATTTTATTGCGAAATGCAATATTTCTGTATATTCAATAGCGGCCATCTTGAAAAATGGCCGCCATCTTGAATTTTTAGGTGGCTAACGGGTTTTATCAAAAGAGCATTCCCCAAGGAGTATGTGTGCCAAATTTGGTGCTTGTTTCCGGAAATGAACGATTCTCCTGAAATTTGCAGTTATCTGCTCCACTACTAGTGTTACTTTTGCCATACCTAAACTGAACTATGTACCTCGTAGTGTTAGATCGGCATGCCCATGTAGGGTTCTGGCTGACCAGTACAGGGGATATCCGTCGGGGTCACAATTGCATTCTCAAGTGATTCCAGACTCCCAGCCCGTTGTGGCAGGGGGTTACTGGCGTCAATCTGAACCTTCTCAATCTCCTTTTAACGTCAATCACGAAAGGACTGAGGAAGGTAGCATAGAAATGTTGCCATCATCGGTTCCAGATTTAACGTGGCCCTCGGCGGATACCGAGATAGTGATAGAACAGGATAATCCCGAGATGAGTGCAGAGCCGGGAGAGGTTAGGTTCTCTCCGGCTCCCCAGTCACTCACAGGTGAAGATTATGAGGCAGGATCCCTCTCATCCAGGGACTCTCACAGTAAGTGTGTGACTTCTGATCAGTTAAGTGAGCTCTTGCATAAGGTTATGCAACATTATCAACTACCTGCCTCTTCGGACCCCCCCGGTTTCTCGACCTTTGGTGGCCCCTAGTACTTCTGTTGTCAAACCCCTAGCTTCCCCGGGTTTTCTTTCATCATGTCCTACCCCGGTGGTAGCCGCGGCTTCTGGCACTACAGTGCTGGCGGCACTGGCTACCTCCTCTTTGAGGGTTATTGCAGATATTCCCCCACCTCATTTAGATAAGGCACCTCTGAAGAAGGGCCCCATGCCCCTCCTCTATGGCGCGGATTGTTCCTGGATCCCTGCGACTCCAGTGAACCCTCACTTAGCTCAACCTTCTGGGTCAGGGGAACTTCCGGTACCCAGCGAGTGGTATATTGAAATCAATAAGACCAGGAAATTTAGGGTAAAAGATGAGGCAGGGAGAGTGATGGATGTATTAATTAAGGGTGTACCGAGTTCATACAACCCGGATTATTTTCTGTATACAGCTGCCCCGGCGATCCCTCCCACCGCGTCTGCACGACTGTTTGCGGATTGGTCAAAAGCTGATGGCATCAATGATGTCAAAGCTTTGAATGCTCTCACGCCGGAGTTGGCTACAACTCCGGTCCTAGACCAGATGCATACACCAGTCTTGCAGATGGGACCGGTGGGGTTAGGCCCATGGGCAGACTGGGAGATAGAAGCTCAGGTTTCTGCTGCTACAATTACTTCTAAGTCTTCACATCAGGTTCCCCAAGAAAATCATGCTTACTTTTCTTTGCCAGTAGCCAAAGCAGAGGGAGTGTCCTCAGATTGACTTACCTTTCTTTTGGCCCCCAAAGTTTCCTTGCACTCCCTTGATGAACCCTTTTCGACTCCCCCGGCTGCTCACCTTGACAGGGACTTCAAGTTAAGAAATAAGGCTTACCGGATGTTCTCTCAGTACTTGGTTAGTCACCAGATCGCCGCCTCCCTGTCACGTACTATTTCAGCTATAGCTGAACCCCAAAATAAGAGGGCTACCGAATTGTCTAGGAGACTGTTGCTACAAAATTCTATTCAGTCCTTAGGAGACATCAGATTTGCTATTACGGAGGCGGTTCGAGCCCGCCAAGATCAGAGAGTCCATCTAGTGAGGAAGTTGCCGGCGGACATAGGTCGCCGGGTAACTCTCTCTCCGGTCCTTAGTGCCACCCTCCTTAACTCTGAAACATGGAGTCTAGTGTTTAACATGGTTAGTGATTGGAAGCAGATTACCTCCCAAGCTCGGAAGGACCCTGTTAAGAAGCCTTTTCATAAATCAAAGGGTTGTACCAAACAATACCAACCACAATCTAAACAGTCACCAAGGGATCCCAGACTCCCGCCGCAGCAGGGAGGTAACTCTTAGAAGCCCAAACAAGGTAAACGTTCTGGGTATAAAGGTAAGGCCCCTCAGAAGGGTACTCAAGGCCAGCCATCAGTCAAATCTAGCCAAGCGTCAGATACCAACCCACCTCCTCCTCCAAAAAACTAGCCACCCAGTCTCTCAGCATCCCAACGCCATGCTTAAGGACACAGGATTTGAGAGTTGCCTCGACGATCGGACCCCGGTTGCACCTGGGTTCGTTCCGTTCATTCCACTCGGCCTGGCCCAAGAAGACCTGGGCCAAGAAAGTAGTAAGCAAAGGAATCACCTGGCGGTGGCTCCGGCGGCCTCGACTGCATCAGCCGCGGGAACACGTCAATGTGTCTCAGGAGGAGGAGACTTTGCTTCAGGAAATGATTACCAAACAAGTTCTTATCCCGGTCAATGCCAGTCACCCAGTATACACCTCCCGACTTTTCTTAGTGCCAAAAAGGGACAGTGTGCAGATGCGACCAGTTCTAGATCTCTCGCACCTGAACACATTTATAGAGAATTCACCCTTCAGGATGCTTACAGTTCAGCAACTCAGACTCGCGATTCCGCCGCAAGGTTGGATGTGCTCGATCGATCTCAAAGATGCCTATTGGCATGTCCCGATAAACAAACGGTTCCAAAAAGTCCTCGCCCTGAGGATCAGGCGAGGGACTTATGTCTTTCAAAGAATGCCTTTTGGCTTGAACCTAGCACCGAGAATTTTCACAAAACTTGTCCGGCAAGCTCTTTTACCCCTGTTAATCCAAGGCATACAGGTGTTTTGGTATCTAGACGACTGGCTAGTAGTAGCAAACTCTATGGAATTATGTCAAGATCATGTAAATCAAGTGTTAGCTCATGTAAAAACCCTAGGGTTCAAGGTGAACTTGGCGAAGTCTCGCCTTGTCCCCTCAAAGACTATTCAGTGAATAGGGCTGGTCTGGGACACCACCAATCTGACTCTTACTCAGAGTGTGGATAACCGGAGCAGGTTCCGCAATAAACTGTTCCGTTTTCTCCACAGTCTGGATACAACCAGGAAAACGTGGGATTCCCTAGTCGGCTCTCTCAACTGGATACAATTAACTGTGAAGTTGGGCCGGTTGAAAGTCAAACGATTAATCCTGGAAGGCAATAAAGTTTTCCCTCTCTCGCCGGAGAAGAAATTATGGCCAATTCCTCCATTAATCCACAGCTTACTCTCGGTCTGGGCCAAGCGAGAAGTTCTCCACTCTGTCACGACATGGGTTTCTCCCCCTCCTACGGTGTGGGTAGACACAGACATCTCAGGGGCACTAGGTTGGGGCTATCAGTCCACCCTGGGCCATCAAGGTCAAGGCATATGGCCGGCAGACAGTTAGTACCATATCAACAAGCAAGAGCTTTTAGTCTCCCTCTTTTTTCTCCAAACTCACGGCATGACTTTAACAAACAAATCAATTGCGTTCAGAATGGACAATCAAACTGCAGTCTTTTGTATTCAGAAACAGGGCTCAGTGAGGTCACGAGAGTTGTTGAAGGTTTCCGAACGGATTTTTGCCCTAGCCGAATCACTAGGAATTTCCCTGCATGCAGCATATCTCCCCGGCGTGGCGAACGTCTGGGCAGACGCTCTCTCTCCCGGCGGAGCACTCTAGTAGAATGGACAATCAAACAGGCTATCTTCGGCAAGATGATTGCAAAGCCGGCCCGTCCGCAGGTGGACTTGTTTGCATCCACAGAGAATCACAGACTCCCCCTCTTCCTCAATCACCAGGAGGTCACCCCGGCGGGGGACCCGATGCATTGTTGGTAGATTGGAACAGGTGGACCTCAATCTATCTGTTTCCTCCACCAGATTCTGTGCTAATGAGCAAAGTAATTCACAAGCTGAGGGATTACCGGGGCCAAGTTGCGATGATCGCGCCGCTATGGCCAGCCCAGGTGTGGTACCACCAATTGCAACAGTGGTGCAGGAACCCGGTGTCCCTCCACGTCTCCGCTTTCCACTTGGAAACAATTGGCAACCTTCGGACCTCGCTCAGTTTTGCCTTATGGATATTTACCATGCCAAATGGTTAGCTCAGTGTTATTCACTAATTTTTTCAAGAGAGCCAAAAGTTCAGGACATAGTCAGAGTGAGAGCCGCATAAGCCATAAGACAAATAAGCCGCAAGGATAAGCAGACAAAAATATATATAGGAACTAAATTACATATTTTTGTGGGTTTCCATAGCCACAGATTTATAGAATAATACTAGGCCTAGTAACAATTATTGCATTAAAATTCTTTAGTAAAAATTAATTATATTGAAATTCACATGATTCACTTGTAGAAGGTTGTATTTCTGGTGGTTCATCTTCTTTTGTGTGCTTTCGTTTTATAATAAATGTGTCTACTTTGATTATAGCCTTGATAATTTACTGCCTGGAATACGACAAATAGGTGAACAAATAACCAAATGTGGAAAATACAGCGTTTGAATTTGTAAGAATACGAGTTTAGGACCATACATTTCATGCATACACCGAAACAGTCTTTTTCTCATAACACTAATTTACGAGGCACTATAACCCACATTTCTGATGTGGTGTTAATAAAACGAGTGAATGGATAAGACTGGGCGAGTAGGCCTATGGGCCACTGAGCGCTGGACTAATGCAACCCACACGTACAGTTTCTGTTCAGAAGGAAGGCTCTCTCTCTCTCTCTCTCTCTCTCTCTCTCTCTCTCTCTCTCTCTCTCTCTCTCTCATCATTCTTGTATAATGGGTGCTCTATTTTCTCCTTTTCTCTTTGTGTTGAATAATTATGAAAAGTAAAGAATTGCCAGGGCCACTAGGCCTATTCTCATTAGCAATTTTATTAAGTGATACGTCTGATACAGCATAATGATGCAATTTATATCTAATACTTTGGACTTTTCTCTGATTACTGATGAATTCTCTCTCGCTCTCTCTCTCGCGAGCCGCCAATCAGGTCATTGCGAGCCGCCACTGGCTCGCGAGCCGCGCAATGAAGACCACTGGGTTAGCTCAATTTGGGGAGAGTGTCACTAATAAATTAATGAACCAATACACCATGTCTACCAGGAGACAATATCAATCCCATTGGAAAACCTTCACAACCTGGATTGTAGAGTCAGGGCAAACTACTGCCTCAGGGGCTTTAGTTTTTAAATACTTGGACTATCTATTCGAACAAAAAAACATTTCAGTAACCACTCTAAAAAATCATTTGTCTGCTATTGGAACCTACTTTTTTTTATCTCACTGGCCTTTCCATACCGCAGGCGGAGGAGAAAGGTTTTATGAGGGCGTGTTTCAAGCTACGTCCACCGCCCTGCCAGCTCATGCCCACTTGGTCACTTGACAAAGCCTTATCAGTACTTCAATCGCGCAAATATAATAGTGTGCCGGATTTTGATTCACTTTTGAAAAAGGCTGTTTTCCTCATGGCTCTAGCCACCGGAAACAGGGTGTCTGAGCTGGCGGCGATGAGCAACGAACCTAACTGTCTTAGGTTTAAGAGACTGCGCGACCATGTGCAAATCGCGCCATCTCCCACATTTATAGCTAAGAACGAACATTCTGAACATGTATTTTCTGAATTTTCTGTCCCGGCCTTGAAAAGGGGCCTCACTCATCACCTTTTATGTCCTGTGCAAGCACTCACAATGTTTTTGAGGGCTGTGCAGCCTCGCCAACCAGGTGCTTTATGGGTCAACCGGACAGGTAAGCGTGTTACAAAACGAAAGTTAGCTTCATTGCTTGTGGACGTTATTAGGGAAAGTAATTCCGGCGTAATAGGCAGGGCTCACGATATCAGGAAATGGGCAGTCTTTCTCAGATTTCTACAAAATTTCTCAGTAGAGGACATTGCTAATACTCAATTATGGGCTTCCAATCATACGTTCCTAACACGCTACCTGTCCGTCGCTCTAGATAAACCAAAGCGTACCTGTGTAGCTTTACGTCAACCGGTACAGTAGGTAATGTTCTATTAAGTTAAGTTTTGCTTTTTAAAGAAGGGGGGGGGGGGGTGCGGAATAGTCCATAATTATCCCCTCTGTGCCCCTGAAGATTGTGATGAATCACGAGCTGTGATAGGACGGGTTCTACAGTCCGATATTAATTTTATGTTAATTCTAAGAAGATATCTTGCATAGTTGCAACTATGTATGTTTTTTACAAGATTGTACAAATATATTGAATGTACAAATAGTTTTAAGAATGAAACGAATAACTGCTGCAGAGTTACAGTTCTCGGGAACACATGGGTGTCCCACTTTATCATGCATACGATCTAATGTAAAGATCTGACCATGAGCAAGCAGTTTCTTATTGTCACGCACTGCTTGCAACTCTTTTATACTTTTGTATATATTGTTTGCATACAATAAAACTTTAAATTTTTTTACTTGGATTCTACGCCCCTAAGGTTAGGATATTTTACGAATGTCCTGCCTCCAGTCTTGCTAATCAGGCGAAGTCGTCAATGATGGAGGGGCCCTATTAAATTATAGCTTTGATTCCCGTAGGGAAGTAGAGAAAACCTAATATTTAGTAGGGCCCCGTAATCATTGACGACACTGTCCCTCCCGACCATCCCACTTCCCATTCGTTGATTTCTATAGTTTATTCTAGGTATATCAGTGAAGGACGAAGATGGCCGCTAGAGGGTCTGGTGTTGGGAAAGCGAAACATGAGAAATCCACGCATATGGCAAGTCATATGATAACAGATATTAAGTTATTTTTTCTTTTTTATATTATACAGATTTTTTTTTTCTTCTGTAGGGTACCCGATCAAAATGACGATCCCATAAGGGAATTAGGCGTGCACTTATGACGAGTACTCCATAATACTTCCGCGCGCGGGCTATTAAAAATGCTGGCGCAGGATGTTGAATGGAAACTATTATTATTAATAGGCGAAGTCGTCAATGATTACGGGGCCCTACTAAATATTAGGTTTTCTCTACTTCCCTACGGGAATCAAACCTATAATATACACCTTTTTTCAAACCCTTTTTATACCCTTGATATTTGACAGTGTACAATGGCCTATATAGAATACATTGTCCAAAACAGTGATACATTTGGTTAATAATCTATCTATCTATTCTATCTATATGCTCAGGCCCAATCCCCATTTTGGGGGTAGCCGACTCAAGACAGAGCAAGAACAGGGAAAACACAAAAACATCATAAAACAAAAAATAAACAGATAAAAAACACAAACTCTCACACATCCAGGTCACCCAGGAGAAGACCCAGAGACCAGGGTTACCAAGGTCGCTCCAGCACTCCCCCGGCCCCTGACCACCCGGAGAGGTTCCGATCTCGGCAGGCAGACATGCAGCGGAGCCAAAGCCACAAGCCCTCCCACCACACTTCCAGGCACACCCTTCATATTAATCGTCTCCCCGGGCCAGGCGCCTGATGGACTATTATCTAGTCCAACTTGCGCCCGACCCCTTACTCCAAATGACCACGTGTTCACTCAACTATTCACAAGCATTCTCCATTCACTCTTGTCCACCACCACTTCCCCTGCCTGATCTATAGTCATTCCTCTATCATCCAAAGCCTTTCTTACACAGTCTCTCCATCTCAATGGGGGTCTTCCTGCCCTTCTATCTCCCTTTGTATCTGACTCACATATTCTCTTTGTAAGCCTTTCATCTCCCATTCGTTCAACATGACCATACCAGCTCAGCACCCTTCTGTCCACTCTGGCTGACAAATGTTCCTGCTGCCCCACTCTCCTACGTATCTCTTCATTCCTCAATCTGTCTCTACGAGTAACTCCACACATACTCCTCAAGCAGCTCATCTCCATCACATCCAGCCCTCTTTTCTCCTTTTTCTTCAGAGCCCATGTCTCAGCCCCATACATCACTGTTGGCACAACAATTCCTTGATACAGTGCACTTTTTACTTTCACTCCGAGATTTCTCGTCTTCCACATACTTCCCATTGCTCCGAAAACCTTCCTTCCTTCACACACTCTCTGTTTTACCTCCACTTCCATACCTCCACTCCTGCTTATTGTTCCTCCTAGATATTTAAAACACTCTACTTGTTCCAATATTTCCCCATCCAGCCTCACATCTAGATTCACCCTATGCTCTCCCCTATTACACACCATTACTTTACTTTTATTGACGTTCACCTTCAGTTTCCTCCTTCCACAAACCACACCAAACTCTTTGACTACCTGCTGCAGTTTCTCATCAGAATCCGCCACCAATGCTGTGTCATCAGCGAACAGCAACTGATTCAACTCCCAATCTCTACCATTCTTTCCTACTAAACCCAATCCTCTTCCCATAGTTCTCCTTTTCACCTCCCTCACCACACCATCCATAAACATATTAAACAGCCATGGTGACATTACACAACCCTGTCGCAAACCTACCTTTACCTCAAACCATTCACTCAACTCACCATTTCCTACTCTCACACATGCTCTGCTCCCTTCATAAAAACTCTTAACTGCTTCTAACAAATTTCCTACTATTTCATAAATCCTTAACACCTTCCACATTGCTTCACGGTCCACACGATCATACGCTTTTTCCAAGTCCATAAAAGCCCAAAATATCTCCTTATGCTTCTCTAAATACTTCTCGCATAACTGTCTTACTGCAAACATCTGATCCACGCACCCTCTTCCCCTCCTAAAACCGCACTGTTCTTCTCCTATTGCAACTTCCGTACACTTTATTATCCTCTCTATCAACACCCTGCCATACAGCTTTCCAACCACTGACAATAAACTAATACCTCTATAACTTGAACACTCCTGCCGATCTCCCTTCCCCTTGTACAACGGCACAATACATGCACTCTTCCAGTCTATTGGTACCATTGACACAGCAAAGCACACATTGAAAAGTCTCACCAACCAATCTATTATCACATCTCCACCCTTCTTTATACACTCCACAGCAATACCATCCAAACCTTCTGCTTTTCCCGCTCTCATTTGTTTCACTGCTTCTTTCACCTCATTTTCCTCAATCCTTTCATTCATTCCCTGCCACCTGGGTGGCCTGGGTAACCTATCTCCATCCACCTCTGCTTCAATCACTGCTTCTCTTCCATCTCTTGTATTTAACAAAGATTCAAAATACTCGGCATATCTTTTCCTCACTTCAACTGGTTCCACTAGTAATTCTCCATTTTCATCTTTCACTGACTCTTCCCTCTTTTGTCCTCCTTTCCTTACTTTATTTACCTCCTTCCAGAACATCTTCTTTCGTTCTTCAAAATTCTCACTCAGCCTTTGGCCCCACCTTTCGTTTGCATCTTTTTTCGCTTCTCTAATTTTCCGTTTTGCCTCTCTCCTTTTCTCCTTGTACCTCTCCCATACCTCAACACTACCATCCTGTAAAACCCTCTCAAAACACTGTCTCTTCTCCTCAACTGCCTTTCTCACCGTATCATTCCACCACTCGCTTCCCTTCCTGATACCTCTGCCTCCTACTTTCCTTTTGCCGCATACTACCTCTGCACTTGCTTTCACTCCTTCCTTAAACTGTTGCCATTCAATCTCTACTTCTCTCTCTTCCATCTCTCTCACTTCCATCCACTTTTCATTTAGTTAATAATAATAATAATAATAATAATAATAATAATAATAATAATATTTATTCAGTTAGCAATTTACAGAGTTGCTACCACATAGTTTGTTACAAATATGACATGTACCAGCCTTGCATAATTCCAACTAAGGATAGCCCAATAAGGCCGTTAGGCGTATTTCCATTGGGGTCCTTGTGGGATTAGGTTAGCTGGGGAAAATGGGGAGTATAAAGAAATAGATACTTTATAGAAAGTATTTCTAGGGGGTTATTTTAAGATACCTTACATCCTATAGTAAATATCAGTAATCCGTAATCAGTAATCATTTCAGTTTGGTTTGTCTATCTCTTATGTCGCATTTAGTAGTAGACATAAGCTTGGTGCTCCCTTTTCGCAGCTGTCCGGTTCAGGTGTTCCTTCAGGCTACATCTGAAGGAATACAGTGTTCTCTTTTCACGGACTGACTGGGGTAGGTCGTTCCAGTCTTTGATGGCGGTGAAGAAGAATGTTTGCTTACCCTGTCCTTGGATTCTCGGGACCTTAAAATTAAACATCCTGTTTCTTGTATTATGTCGACTCCTCTCATTTGCTTTAACAAAATCATTCTTTAGGTACTCTGGAGCTCTGTCATAGAAAATGTTGAAGGCATTAGTGAGCCTGATTTGTTTGGCCCTGTCAGCGACATTGAGCATACCTAGTGATTGAAGTTGTTCCTGGCCAACATGAGATCTGGGTCCTAGGTTCAGCATGAACCTAACCATTTTATTTTGAGTGACCTGAAGTTTGTGCTGTGCTGATTTAGATGATGCAGAGTACCAGGATGACACAGAATAGTCAAAATGACATTGAACAAGCGCTTGGCAGAGGGTCTTTTTGGTCGCCGCGGGCAAGCATCCCACCTGTCTATACAGGTATTTTATACGTGCTCTACACTTACTCAGGATAGATTCCAAAATTGTTTCACCTGACAAACTCGCGTCCAGTTTTAGTCCGAGATATTTAACTTGTGACACTGTTGTTATAGGAATATCATTACAGTTGACCGAGAAATAATAATAATAATAATAATAATAATATTTATTCAGTTAGCAATTTACAGAGTTGGTACCACATAGTTTGTTACAAATATGACATGTACCAGCCTTGCATAATTCCAACTAAGGATAGCCCAATAAGGCCGTTAGGCGTATTTCCATTGGGGTCCTTGTGGGATTAGGTTAGCTGGGGAAAAAAGGGGAGGATAAAGAAATGGATACTTTAGAAAAAGTATTTCTAGGGGGTTATTTTAAGATACCTTACATCCTATAGTAAATATCAGTAATCCGTAATCAGTAATCATTTCAGTTTGGTTTGTCTATCTCTTATGTCGCATTTAGTAGTAGACATAAGCTTGGTGCTCCCTTCTCGCAGCTGTCCGGTTCAGGTGTTCCTTCAGGCTACGTCTGAAGGAATACAGTGTTCTCTTTTCACGGACTGACTGGGGTAGGTCGTTCCAGTCTTTGATGGCGGTGAAGAAGAATGTTTGCTTACCCTGTCCTTGGATTCTCGGGACCTTAAAATTAAACATCCTGTTTCTTGTATTATGTCCACTCCTCTCATTTGCTTTAACAAAATCATTCTTTAGGTACTCTGGAGCTCTGTCATAGAAAATTTTGAAGGCATTAGTGAGCCTGATTTGTTTGGCCCTGTCAGCGACATTGAGCATACCTAGTGACTGAAGTTGTTCCTGGCCAACATGTGATCTGGGTCCTAGGTTCAGCATGAACCTAACCATTTTATTTTGAGTGACCTGAAGTTTGTGCTGTGCTGATTTAGATGATGCAGAGTACCAGGATGACACAGAATAGTCAAAATGACATTGAACAAGCGCTTGGCAGAGGGTCTTTTTGGTCGCCGCGGGCAAGCATCCCACCTGTCTATACAGGTATTTTATACGTGCTCTACACTTACTCAGGATAGATTCCAAAATTGTTTCACCTGACAAACTCGCGTCCAGTTTTAGTCCGAGATATTTAACTTGTGACACTGTTGTTATAGGAATATCATTACAGTTGACCGAGAAGTCCACAATGTCTTTCAGTTTGCGTTTTGTTCCACATAAGATGGCTTCCGTCTTGCCCAGGTGAAGAGATAGTCTATTGTCCACTAGCCATTCACTACATGATTCTAGTTCTTTGGAAAGTGAAGCGGCAATACTTATTGGGTCTTTTCCTGAAACCAGGAGCACGCTGTCGTCTGCATACAGTAATAATTTACATGAGACGCTCAGTTCCATGTCGTTCACATAACAGAGAAAGAGTAAGGGACCAAGGATGCTTCCCTGCGGGACCCCACAGTTAATTGGCATAGGATCAGATATATTATCATCAATTTTGACTCTTTGGGTTCTACCACTAAGATAAGATTTAAACCAGTTCACAGATCCTATGCCCATTGCTTGTAGTTTATTACATAGGATATCATGGTCTACTGTGTCAAACGCTTTTTGTAGATCAAGAAGAACCATACCGGTGTAGTTACCTTTAGACATTTCTTTACGAATGTGATCCGTTAAGTGGATGAGACAGGAGTCTGTCGAGTACATGCATCTGAAACCTGATTGAAACTTATAGAATAGATCATTTTGTTTGAGGTAGTGTTCAATTTGGGTGTATACCGCTCTTTCAAGGATTTTAGATACAATACATAATATGCTAACTGGTCTGTAGTTACCAACTTCTAGTTTATTTCCTTTCTTGAATAGAGGGGTTACAATAGCTTCCTTCAGTTCAGCAGGTACAGTGTTGGTGTTAATTGACAAGTTGATGATGTGAGTTAGGGGGCCTGCTATACCAATGGCTCCATCTCGTAGAAATTTGGCAGGAATTTTGTCTGGTCCTGTGCTTTTATGTACATTTAGGTTAGACAGCTCGTCAAAAGTGTATTTTGGTGTAACATTTTGCAATCCAAATGTGTTTGGGTGTATGTCTTTATCTCTGTAGAAATTTCGAAAGGTGGCCGTTGTTGTCGTGTATTTATTGAGAGGTTGAGGTAGGTTCTGTGCAAGTGTGTTTGCTATGGAGGTGAAGAAGGAGTTGAAGTAGGTTGAAATTTGTCGTTTATCGTGGCAAATCTGATCATTAATGGTGAGAGCAATATTAGTGTTAGACGAATCCCTTGTCTTGTTGCTGTAGCCTGTTGTTTTTAGGTGCCTCCATAGTTTCTTTGGGTTATTCTGATATTCCTCTGCCTTATTGTGAAAATAATTAGTTTTCGCTGATTTTATTTTCCTACTTAGTTTATTCCTGGCCCTGTTGAACTCATGTTTCAGACCTTGATCCTGTCTATGTTTCGCTAGCCTTTTTAACAGATTGTCTCTGTGTTCCAGATGGTGTAGTATGTCATTGTTGATCCATGGGTCTGACCTTGCTTTAATTCGTATGTCTTTCAGAGGAGCTATTTCGTCTAGAATGTTTGTGATGATGGTTCTGAAGCCAACCCATGCGTCATTAACGTTTGTACTTCCAAACACTGGAGACCAGTCTGTATTCCATAAAATGTCCAGAAATGTTTCTTTATTGTAGTTTCTGAGTGACCTTGTTTTGATAATCTTGTGATTCTCTAGGGTAATTTTTGTGGTTTTTCGTGTGCAATATGTGACGAAGTGATCACTTATCCCAGTCTGTATAACCCCTGATTGGGATATTTTGTCCTCTCTGTTACAGTTTATGTGGTCTATTATTGTGGCAGTGTTCTCAGAGATACGTGTGGGGGTTGTGATGAGTTGTTTATGATTGTGCATTGTCAGTATATGCCTATATTCTCGTACAAGCCTATCATTTCGTTGTTTGTAACACAGGTTAAAATCCCCTAGTATGATGGATTCATTCCGAGGGTCTAGCGATGACAACGTTCGTTCAAATTTGGTCAAGAATTGTGTGTCGTCTGGTGGCCTATAGCATACCCCAATTGTGATGGGTCTTGTCCTCGGCAGGCGTAGATCGATCCACAGAGCTTCGTGATTTTCTACATGGAGGTCGGTCCTGGTTGTGTGTGTGAGGTTGTTTTTTACATACAGACATACTCCTCCCCCATGCCTATTGCGATCATTCCTAACCATATTGAAACCTTGAATGATTATTTCACCATCGTTTATACTTGAATCCAGCCAGGTTTCTGTGATTGCAATTATTGAAGCTTTGGCCTTATTAGCTAACAAGTTTAATTCTGACAATTTATGGTACATTGATCTGGCGTTAATGTGGATAAGATGGAGCCCTTTGTTGGTGAACACTCTGTATTCATCTTTGATTTTGAATGTGTCCTGGCTGGATTCTGAGTTGTTAATACTAATTGGTTCATTTACATTAATATTCGGTAATGAATGCA
>JBAKBP010021938.1:0-39744 GCA_037953745.1 Lithodes maja | reverse complement strand
TTATGCACACGCCTACGACTTATTATCCATTCTCGAATACTGGATATTAGTCTAATCATGTTCATACTCCCAACCGCACTATGGTAGCCTACTGTTTAAGTGAGAGGAAAGAATATTCATGGGGCACAGATCATATAGACCGGCCTCTCGAAGAAATATCCCTAAACCTACTAATAATATTATTTTTATTAATCTCACCACCACACCCCCAATGAAATTAATTAAAGTATATATGATCCACCGGGATTCGAACCCGGGTTATCACACACATATTTTTGCCACCTTAACCATTACACCACCAGGACGGTTAAAGGTTTATGCACACGCCTACGACTTATTATCCATTCTCGAATACTGGATATTAGTCTAATCATGTTCATACTCCCAACCGCACTATGGTAGCCTACTGTTTAAGTGAGAGGAAAGAATATTCATGGGACACAGATCATATAGACCGGCCTCTCGAAGAAATATCCCTAAACCTACTAATAATATTATTTTTATTAATCTCACCACATTTATTAATCTCACCACTTATTACAGAACCATGAGTGAGGTTGCGTGCGCTCATGATGAAGGCTCCTCAATTTTTTATGCTCTGCGCGGTAGATTCAAACTACGGTAAATGAGCGTTTGAAGAGGAGGCCTTATGTAATAGGCATAATCGTCAATGATTACGGGGCCACTACTAAATATTAGGTTTTCTTTATCTCCTTGCAGGAGTCAAACCTATAATCTAGTCCAACTGGCGCCCGACCCCCTCTCCCCAACGACCGCGTTATCACTCATCTATTCACAAGCATTCTCCATTCATTCCTATTTATTACCACTTCTCTTTCTTACAGTTTCTTACAGTAGATCCTCTGGAAAAAGGCAAACTATGCCTGTGTATCCAGCTCAGTACCAGTACTTGCACTGCTGCGGTCGTTCACGGTGTTGGCGGCGGCGGTAGCAGACGCAACATTTTTACTATTCTGTATTTTTGTTTTATAATCAAACTTCAAATCTTGTCTTCCCCATGCTTTATCAAGATTACTTTCAAACTCCCTTATTAATTCGGAATCGACTACATACTGGGGCAGTGCGTTCCACTCATTTACCACTCTATCACAAAATGAGTTCTTTGCCTTCTCAAGCCTGTTCTACAGTCATCTCTATCTTCAGGTACCTACCCGATAGCACTATCGTTAGGGAGTGCTGTATGTATTTTGTACTATTGTTAATATCTTTTCAGATTGCAAATTTGTTTTAAAAGAAAATTTTGACAAATAGTAGTTTCTTTATTCATACAGAATTTAGCAGTATTTACCAGAACGTCCTGAAATTCCCAAATTGACTAATTCCTTGAACATGACGATATTGCGTTGTTATATGTGCGGTTAATTTGCTTAGAAAACAGATTCACTTGCTCATGTAGTGATGTACAATCTATGTACAGTAGTGTTTTTGTGTTCTTTTATTTAAAAAATATATTTGGCTAAAGCGTTATTTCCACATAGCGATTTTGACAAGTTCTTTTGTCTTTATATTGTGTCGTCCCTGTTTTGGTTTGTTTATTTTGCAAGTTTTACTTTATAATTCCAACGCTTGTACTACACAATCTCTCCATCTCAACGGAGGTCTTCCTACCCCTCTACCTCCCCTTGTATCTGACTCATATACTCTCTTTGTGAGCCTTTCATCTCCCATTCGCTCAACATGTCCATACCAGCACAGCACCCTTCTGTCCACTCTGGCTGACAACGGTTCCTGCTGTCCCACTCTCCTACGTACCTCTTCATTCCTCAATCTGTCTCTATGAGTCACTTCACAAATACTCCTCAAGCAGCTCATCTCTATCACATCCAGCTTTCTTCTCTCTTTTGCCTTCAGAGCTCATGTTTCAGCCCCATACATCACTGTTGGTACAACTATCTGATGAACTTCATAAATTATAACTATAATGTAAAACTTGCAAAATAAACAAACCAAAACAGGGACAACACAATATAAAGACAAAAGTGTTAATATATTAGCACAGTCTCGCCAAAGTGGCGCAGGTTGATTGGCTCGACCTGCACTAAGCTCGTCCGCCTCGAGTCAATGGCAGGCCGCCGAGTCGTAGGCTGGCTGATGACGTCATCGGCTGGATGGACGTATGCTTGGCTGGTCTATGCGGACGACCGGTAGTTGTCTCCAGGATTTCAGTGACTGCGGTTGCTTCCGTGTATCTATTAACATTGGTATCAGAGTGTAGTTCAGGCATTATGGCATGCTCACTGAAGTGGCCTCCGAAATTAGAACATGATGAAGAATACGAAATGTAGAAGGAGGATGTGGGTGTTTGGTGTCGACTTACAACGATTGATAAGAAAAAGAGGGCATTGGCGATCCATCTGTCACTTTCACTAGAATTGCCTCTTCTGAAATAGATAAGGCCACATTGGAGGCCGACGATGGCGTGGAAGTGTTATTGAAAAGGTTTGATGACGTATTCCTGGTCGATGAAGGTAGAAGGAAGTTTGCAGCATTTGAGGCCTTATATAGCCTACGGAGGAAGGAGAAGGCAGAGATAAAGGAATTTGTGTCAGAATTCGAACATGCGTACCACGGGGTTACCAAATAAGGATTGCAACTTGATGATTCAGTGTTGGCCTTTATGTTATTGGCCTCCTGTGTGTTGGAGGATAGGGAGAAGCAATTAGTCATGTCGGCAACCCAGGTGGTATCGTACGCAAATATGAAGGCGACGCTCAACCGCATCTTTTCGAGTGGTGCGATGGGACTTAGCGCCCACATACAGGTAAAATTGGAACCTTTATTTGTGGGATATGATGGCAATGTTGGTGAAAGTGAGGAAGCCCTGTATGTAAGCGGAAACAGTCGAGGTAGACGTGGTTGGCGTGGACAGCAAGGCTATGAACGTGTGCGTGGTAATAGAGGACGTCAACAACAGAACAGGAGGAAGAAAAACCCAGTGGGGGCACATGGTAAAATATCCAAGTGTGCTATTTGTGAATCAATATATCACTGGGCACGTGATTGCCCTGATACCTACGAGAACAGAGGGGGACATGGTGGGTACGATGAGGAACCAGTGAACTTATTCATGGGCTATGTGAATGATAATGAGAGCGAAGACAAATTACTGAAACTAGTGAGTGAATCAAAAGGGTGTGCTGTCCTAGATACGGGTTGTACAAACACTGTGTGTGGTTCACGTTGGCTCGACGAGTACATACAGGGGTTGACTGACCATGAGCGCAGACTTGTGAAAGAGGAATGCTCTAATTCCAGCTTCACTTTTGGCAATGGTATTTCTGTGACTTCCTACAAGAAAGTTACGTTTCCCTGTTGTATAGGTGATATGCGTGCCAATATTACTACTGATGTGGTGAGATGTAATTTACCGTTGTTACTGAGTAGGGCTTCTATGAAAAGAGCCAAAATGATAATAAATTGTGAAACAAATCAGATCAAAGTGAATGGAAAGAAAAAAATCGTCAATTTGAAAACCTCATCATCAGAACACTATCTGTTGCCGCTATCGGCTTGACTAGACGGGGCAGTTGGTATCACTGTGGCTCTGGCCTTATCCAAAGACGGGGACCTAGAGAAGAAAGCTTTGAAACTTCATCGTCAGTTTGGACACCCTACAGCAGAGAAATTGAAGAAGCTTGTAAGGGATGCCGATATCAGGGACTCAAACCTGGAACGGAGGATCGATAAAGTGACAAATGATTGTTCAGTGTGTAGAAGGTATAAGAAACCGAGCCCGAGACCAGTGGTAGGTGTCCCGATGGCTAACAGATTTAATGAGGTGATTGCTATGGACCTTAAGTTTTGGGGCAAGAAGTATTTCTTGGTGATAGTGGACCTGTATACAAGATATTGTACATCTCTGGTTATTCATGACAAGAATGCGGGCACTATTATTCGTGGGGTATTTCTCAGTTGGGTTGTGTTATTTGGTGCCCCAGGAAAAATATTGTCAGATAATGGCTGTGAATTTAATAATTCAGACATGAGGTCTCTGGGTGAGGCATTTAATGTTAAGATACTGACTACGGCAGCTGAAAGCCCTTGGAGTAATGGTGCTTGTGAGAGGCTCAATGCTGTGTTGGGTGGAATGGTTAGCAAGATTTTAGCAGATTGTCCTGGCTGTAGTCTGGATGTTGCTCTGGCTTGGGCTGTGGCTGCCAGGAACGCACTGTCAACCTTCTTAGGTTTCTCGCCTAACCAGTTGGTGTTTGGCCAGAACCCTAGGATTCCTGGAGCCTTTTATGATAACCTGCCAGCGCTAGACAGCGAGGCCACACCTGCTGGTATAGTTAAGGATAACCTGACTGCCCTTCATGCAGCAAGAAGAGCATTTACCATAGCGGAATCTAGTGAAAGGCTGACTAGAGCACTTCGTCATAATGTGCGGGAAAGCGACCCTGGAGACCTACACTACGGAGATGATGTTTACTACAAGCGTCTAGACAGTAAGAAGTGGCGCGGACCTGGTACAATAATAGGGAGAGACGGGAAGCAGTTTTTGGTGAAGCACGGTGGAATGTGTGTTAGGGTACACACATGTCGAATTGCCATGGCACCTACCAGTGTTGATACTGCTGCCGTGTCAAATGATGAGGATGTGCCTCATTCATCTCCCCATACTCTGGACGTACCTAGTGAACATGGTAATGTGGTGCCTAGATTCGTAGATTCAGATCTAGACTCGGATGATGACGAACATACTGGTAACATTGTTGATGTGGGTGGTGGGGGTCAGGTTGCTGTGGAGGTCCCCCCCGGTGACATACGTCAGACGGATACCGGTGCAATCGCCTCTGGTGTGTCTGAACGTAATGTAGTGAAAGTTAAAGTGGGTCAAAGGATCAAGGGTATTGATAAAGCGAGTGGTAAGTGGATATCAGGCAAAATTGTTAGTCGTGCTGGGAAGATGACTGGTAGATACCCCAACTGCTACAACATTAAGAGTGACAAAGATGGTAACATTAATTGGATGGATCTGGACAGAGATCTTACGTCGTGGGAAACTGTGGACGAGGCGACAGAAATGCTTGTGTTTTTTAATATGGATGAAGTGGTGTGTGCTAAGGAAAGAGAAATTGAGAATTGGAGGAACAATGAGGTGTATGACGAGGTGGATGATGTGGGTCAATGTGCCATATCTGTACGTTGGGTGTTCACAGAAAAGCTGAAGAATGGGAAGACTATTGTGAAGGCACGTTTGGTGGCCAGGGGCTTTGAAGAGGACACTGTAGAGCTGCAGAAGAATTCTCCCACTTGCTCAAAGGAGGCCGTCCGTTTGGCGATAGCCCTCGCCTCAGCTAATGGTTGGCTGTGCCACACCATGGATATACAAGCTGCGTACCTACAAGGGAACAATATAGAGCGTGAAGTGTACCTGCGACCTCCTCCCGAGTTCGACAATGGTTTATTGTGGCGTCTGCGGAAGACTGTGTATGGTTTGTGCGATGCGGCCAGGCAATGGTACATGAGGGTGAAGGACCAGCTGATATGTCTAGGTGCCAAAATCTCGTCCCTGGACCCTGCATTATTTTCGTGGAGTCGAAGTGGTGGAACAGAAGGTATCATTTGCATATATGTGGATGACTTCTTGTGGGCTGGTACTGTGAATTTTGAGCAGCAAGTCATAAACCAGTTGCACAGGACCTTCCAGGTCAGGTCTTCAGATTCCAAGTGCTTTAAGTATGTGGGGCTCAACGTAGTTACCACAGAGGATGGCAGTGTCACAATCGACCAGTTTCAGTATGGAGCATCATTGACTCCGGTTACACTGAGGAAGCGTCGAGCATTAGAGAAGACTAGTGATGTGTCAGACCAGGAGATAACGAAATATCGTTGCCCGATCAATGCACGATATTTCGTTATCTCCTGGTCTGACACATCACTAGTCTTCTCTAATGCTCGACGCTTCCTCAGTGTAACCGGAGTCAATGATGCTCCATACTGAAACTGGTCGATTGTGACACTGCCATCCTCTGTGGTAACTACGTTGAGCCCCACATACTTAAAGCACTTGGAATCTGAAGACCTGACCTGGAAGGTCCTGTGCAACTGGTTTATGACTTGCTGCTCAAAATTCACAGTACCAGCCCACAAGAAGTCATCCACATATATGCAAATGATACCTTCTGTTCCACCACTTCGACTCCACGAAAATAATGCAGGGTCCAGGGACGAGATTTTGGCACCTAGACATATCAGCTGGTCCTTCACCCTCATGTACCATTGCCTGGCCGCATCGCACAAACCATACACAGTCTTCCGCAGACGCCACAATAAACCATTGTCGAACTCGGGAGGAGGTCGCAGGTACACTTCACGCTCTATATTGTTCCCTTGTAGGTACGCAGCTTGTATATCCATGGTGTGGCACAGCCAACCATTAGCTGAGGCGAGGGCTATCGCCAAACGGACGGCCTCCTTTGAGCAAGTGGGAGAATTCTTCTGCAGCTCTACAGTGTCCTCTTCAAAGCCCCTGGCCACCAAACGTGCCTTCACAATAGTCTTCCCATTCTTCAGCTTTTCTGTGAACACCCAACGTACAGATATGGCACATTGACCCACATCATCCACCTCGTCATACACCTCATTGTTCCTCCAATTCTCAATTTCTCTTTCCTTAGCACACACCACTTCATCCATATTAAAAAACACAAGCATTTCTGTCGCCTCGTCCACAGTTTCCCACGACGTAAGATCTCTGTCCAGATCCATCCAATTAATGTTACCATCTTTGTCACTCTTAATGTTGTAGCAGTTGGGGTATCTACCAGTCATCTTCCCAGCACGACTAACAATTTTGCCTGATATCCACTTACCACTCGCTTTATCAATACCCTTGATCCTTTGACCCACTTTAACTTTCACTACATTACGTTCAGACACACCAGAGGCGATTGCACCGGTATCCGTCTGACGTATGTCACCGGGGGGGACCTCCACAGCAACCTGACCCCCACCACCCACATCAACAATGTTACCAGTATGTTCGTCATCATCCGAGTCTAGATCTGAATCTACGAATCTAGGCACCACATTACCATGTTCACTAGGTACGTCCAGAGTATGGGGAGATGAATGAGGCACATCCTCATCATTTGACACGGCAGCAGTATCAACACTGGTAGGTGCCATGGCAATTCGACATGTGTGTACCCTAACACACATTCCACCGTGCTTCACCAAAAACTGCTTCCCGTCTCTCCCTATTATTGTACCAGGTCCGCGCCACTTCTTACTGTCTAGACGCTTGTAGTAAACATCATCTCCGTAGTGTAGGTCTCCAGGGTCGCTTTCCCGCACATTATGACGAAGTGCTCTAGTCAGCCTTTCACTAGATTCCGCTATGGTAAATGCTCTTCTTGCTGCATGAAGGGCAGTCAGGTTATCCTTAACTATACCAGCAGGTGTGGCCTCGCTGTCTAGCGCTGGCAGGTTATCATAAAAGGCTCCAGGAATCCTAGGGTTCTGGCCAAACACCAACTGGTTAGGCGAGAAACCTAAGAAGGTTGACAGTGCGTTCCTGGCAGCCACAGCCCAAGCCAGAGCAACATCCAGACTACAGCCAGGACAATCTGCTAAAATCTTGCTAACCATTCCACCCAACACAGCATTGAGCCTCTCACAAGCACCATTACTCCAAGGGCTTTCAGCTGCCGTAGTCAGTATCTTAACATTAAATGCCTCACCCAGAGACCTCATGTCTGAATTATTAAATTCACAGCCATTATCTGACAATATTTTTCCTGGGGCACCAAATAACACAACCCAACTGAGAAATACCCCACGAATAATAGTGCCCGCATTCTTGTCATGAATAACCAGAGATGTACAATATCTTGTATACAGGTCCACTATCACCAAGAAATACTTCTTGCCCCAAAACTTAAGGTCCATAGCAATCACCTCATTAAATCTGTTAGCCATCGGGACACCTACCACTGGTCTCGGGCTCGGTTTCTTATACCTTCTACACACTGAACAATCATTTGTCACTTTATCGATCCTCCGTTCCAGGTTTGAGTCCCTGATATCGGCATCCCTTACAAGCTTCTTCAATTTCTCTGCTGTAGGGTGTCCAAACTGACGATGAAGTTTCAAAGCTTTCTTCTCTAGGTCCCCGTCTTTGGATAAGGCCAGAGCCACAGTGATACCAACTGCCCCGTCTAGTCAAGCCGATAGCGGCAACAGATAGTGTTCTGATGATGAGGTTTTCAAATTGACGATTTTTTTCTTTCCATTCACTTTGATCTGATTTGTTTCACAATTTATTATCATTTTGGCTCTTTTCATAGAAGCCCTACTCAGTAACAACGGTAAATTACATCTCACCACATCAGTAGTAATATTGGCACGCATATCACCTATACAACAGGGAAACGTAACTTTCTTGTAGGAAGTCACAGAAATACCATTGCCAAAAGTGAAGCTGGAATTAGAGCATTCCTCTTTCACAAGTCTGCGCTCATGGTCAGTCAACCCCTGTATGTACTCGTCGAGCCAACGTGAACCACACACAGTGTTTGTACAACCCGTATCTAGGACAGCACACCCTTTTGATTCACTCACTAGTTTCAGTAATTTGTCTTCGCTCTCATTATCATTCACATAGCCCATGAATAAGTTCACTGGTTCCTCATCGTACCCACCATGTCCCCCTCTGTTCTCGTAGGTATCAGGGCAATCACGTGCCCAGTGATATATTGATTCACAAATAGCACACTTGGATATTTTACCATGTGCCCCCACTGGGTTTTTCTTCCTCCTGTTCTGTTGTTGACGTCCTCTATTACCACGCACACGTTCATAGCCTTGCTGTCCACGCCAACCACGTCTACCTCGACTGTTTCCGCTTACATACAGGGCTTCCTCACTTTCACCAACATTGCCATCATATCCCACAAATAAAGGTTCCAATTTTACCTGTATGTGGGCGCTAAGTCCCATCGCACCACTCGAAAAGATGCGGTTGAGCGTCGCCTTCATATTTGCGTACGATACCACCTGGGTTGCCGACATGACTAATTGCTTCTCCCTATCCTCCAACACACAGGAGGCCAATAACATAAAGGCCAACACTGAATCATCAAGTTGCAATCCTTATTTGGTAACCCCGTGGTACGCATGTTCGAATTCTGACACAAATTCCTTTATCTCTGCCTTCTCCTTCCTCCGTAGGCTATATAAGGCCTCAAATGCTGCAAACTTCCTTCTACCTTCATCGACCAGGAATACGTCATCAAACCTTTTCAATAACACTTCCACGCCATCGTCGGCCTCCAATGTGGCCTTATCTATTTCAGAAGAGGCAATTCTAGTGAAAGTGACAGATGGATCGCCAATGCCCTCTTTTTCTTATCAATCGTTGTAAGTCGACACCAAACACCCACATCCTCCTTCTACATTTCGTATTCTTCATCATGTTCTAATTTCGGAGGCCACTTCAGTGAGCATGCCATAATGCCTGAACTACACTCTGATACCAATGTTAATAGATACACGGAAGCAACCGCAGTCACTGAAATCCTGGAGACAACTACCGGTCGTCCGCATAGACCAGCCAAGCATACGTCCATCCAGCCGATGACGTCATCAGCCAGCCTACGACTCGGCGGCCTGCCATTGACTCGAGGCGGACGAGCTTAGTGCAGGTCGAGCCAATCAACCTGCGCCACTTTGGCGAGACTGTGCTAATATATTAACACTTTTGTCTTTATATTGTGTTGTCCCTGTTTTGGTTTGTTTATTTTGCAAGTTTTACATTATAGTTATAATTTATGAAGTTCATCAGATAGTTGTACCAACAGTGATGTATGGGGCTGAAACATGAGCTCTGAAGGCAAAAGAGAGAAGAAAGCTGGATGTGATAGAGATGAGCTGCTTGAGGAGTATTTGTGAAGTGACTCATAGAGACAGATTGAGGAATGAAGAGGTACGTAGGAGAGTGGGACAGCAGGAACCGTTGTCAGCCAGAGTGGACAGAAGGGTGCTGTGCTGGTATGGACATGTTGAGCGAATGGGAGATGAAAGGCTCACAAAGAGAGTATATGAGTCAGATACAAGGGGAGGTAGAGGGGTAGGAAGACCTCCGTTGAGATGGAGAGATTGTGTAGTACAAGCGTTGGAATTATAAAGTAAAACTTGCAAAATAAACAAACCAAAACAGGGACGACACAATATAAAGACAAAAGAACTTGTCAAAATCGCTATGTGGAAATAACGCTTTAGCCAAATATATTTTTTAAATAAAAGAACACAAAAACACTACTGTACATAGATTGTACATCACTACATGAGCAAGTGAATCTGTTTTCTAAGCAAATTAACCGCACATATAACAACGCAATATCGTCATGTTCAAGGAATTAGTCAATTTGGGAATTTCAGGACGTTCTGGTAAATACTGCTAAATTCTGTATGAATAAAGAAACTACTATTTGTCAAAATTTTCTTTTAAAACAAATTTGCAATCTGAAAAGATATTAACAATAGTACAAAATACATACAGCACTCCCTAACGATAGTGCTATCGGGTAGGTACCTGAAGATAGAGATGACTGTAGAACAGGCTTGAGAAGGCAAAGAACTCATTTTGTGATAGAGTGGTAAATGAGTGGAACGCACTGCCCCAGTATGTAGTCGATTCCGAATTAATAAGGGAGTTTGAAAGTAATCTTGATAAAGCATGGGGAAGACAAGATTTGAAGTTTGATTATAAAACAAAAATACAGAATAGTAAAAATGTTGCGTCTGCTACCGCCGCCGCCAACACCGTGAACGACCGCAGCAGTGCAAGTACTGGTACTGAGCTGGATACACAGGCATAGTTTGCCTTTTTCCAGAGGATCTACTGTAAGAAACTGTAAGAAAGAGAAGTGGTAATAAATAGGAATGAATGGAGAATGCTTGTGAATAGATGAGTGATAACGCGGTCGTTGGGGAGAGGGGGTCGGGCGCCAGTTGGACTAGATTATAGGTTTGACTCCTGCAAGGAGATAAAGAAAACCTAATATTTAGTAGTGGCCCCGTAATCATTGACGATTATGCCTATTACATAAGGCCTCCTCTTCAAACGCTCATTTACCGTAGTTTGAATCTACCGCGCAGAGCATAAAAAATTGAGGAGCCTTCATCATGAGCGCACGCAACCTCACTCATGGTTCTGTAATAAGTGGTGAGATTAATAAATGTGGTGAGATTAATAAAAATAATATTATTAGTAGGTTTAGGGATATTTCTTCGAGAGGCCGGTCTATATGATCTGTGTCCCATGAATATTCTTTCCTCTCACTTAAACAGTAGGCTACCATAGTGCGGTTGGGAGTATGAACATGATTAGACTAATATCCAGTATTCGAGAATGGATAATAAGTCGTAGGCGTGTGCATAAACCTTTAACCGTCCTGGTGGTGTAATGGTTAAGGTGGCAAAAATATGTGTGTGATAACCCGGGTTCGAATCCCGGTGGATCATATATACTTTAATTAATTTCATTGGGGGTGTGGTGGTGAGATTAATAAAAATAATATTATTAGTAGGTTTAGGGATATTTCTTCGAGAGGCCGGTCTATATGATCTGTGCCCCATGAATATTCTTTCCTCTCACTTAAACAGTAGGCTACCATAGTGCGGTTGGGAGTATGAACATGATTAGACTAATATCCAGTATTCGAGAATGGATAATAAGTCGTAGGCGTGTGCATAAACCTTTAACCGTCCTGGTGGTGTAATGGTTAAGGTGGCAAAAATATGTGTGTGATAACCCGGGTTCGAATCCCGGTGGATCATATATACTTTAATTAATTTCATTGGGGGTGTGGTGGTGAGATTAATAAAAATAATATTATTAGTAGGTTTAGGGATATTTCTTCGAGAGGCCGGTCTATATGATCTGTGCCCCATGAATATTCTTTCCTCTCACTTAAACAGTAGGCTACCATAGTGCGGTTGGGAGTATGAACATGATTAGACTAATATCCAGTATTCGAGAATGGATAATAAGTCGTAGGCGTGTGCATAAACCTTTAACCGTCCTGGTGGTGTAATGGTTAAGGTGGCAAAAATATGTGTGTGATAACCCGGGTTCGAATCCCGGTGGATCATATATACTTTAATTAATTTCATTGGGGGTGTGGTGGTGAGATTAATAAAAATAATATTATGAAATTGGGTTCTCACTACGAAAAAACTTTGTAACAAATAAAAAATAAAAAGAAAATAAGAATAACTATTCATAAGCTTTCCATATACTCATGGATGTACTTGTGTGGATATTTGACCAGACGCTGACTTCAGGCGTCATACTTCCTTCACTGACATATCAAGTAAACCAAAATCCTTAATACATCAACGAATGGGAAGGGGATGATCGGGAGGGCCCCAGTCGTCAATGATTACGGGGCCACTACTAAATATTAGGTTTTCTTTATCTCCTTGCAGGAGTCAAACCTTTAATTTATTAGTCATTGATGATTATGCCTGATATCTAAGACTGGAGGGGGACATTCGTAATCATATCATAACTCTAGCAAAAGCAGATAATCAAACAACCACATGCGTCTCTTCCGTGGATTGACCTTCCAATCTACCAAGATTGGAAGCCAAAGCGTCACATTTTTCCCTTGCCCATCAACTTTCTCTTCATAATTGCTGAGGGGCACAGGGCCCTGGGTGGGGCTTTGGTTTCCCGGGCGTTTCCGCACCCTCCTCAGCTCCCCGCCATGGAGTGGCTTCGGTCACCCAGGCCTTATTGTGGTCGGCAGGGAGGGTTCTGTGGAGGCGCTCGGTTATGGCCTTGGAATTGCTCGGGGCCTTGGGGCTGTTCGGCCAGGCAGCTTGGGGAACAACAACAACAACCACATAGTATTCTTACTTTGTAAAAAAGATATATTTTGCACATAAACTTTATACAGCATATATATTCAAAAAGGGGTACAAGCAGGAGCGTGCTTCGAAGAAGCCTGCTTGAATAAAAAAGGGTTAACTCTGAGACTCTGTACACAGATCTGCTAGTTAAGAAGGCACCCCACTTAAAGTAAGTGGTGAAAAATAAAAACTTATAAGTCTACATGTGCACATATAAACTCCATTAAACTAGTGGATATATTCCTAAAAATATACCCAAACATAAAATGAACTCTTGTACTTTCGCATAAGTACTGAACTCTTGTACTTATGCAGAATTACTTACATCAAAAATAAAATTCGCAGTCGCAACTACTGAGATTTTCTTAAAATTATATTGCTTCACAGCCAAAACTACTTACAACAAGAGTTGTTGTTTTACTACTATTGTACTTTAGCACAATTTCCTGTAATGCATACTACAGAGAAATTTTATATCACAACACCTATATACAGTATCACAGCTCGTATGCTCCGTACACATACTCCGGCGGGGTCTAGGGTGTCCTATGTTACACTGACTGCACCCCCCCCCCCCCCCTCTTTTCTTAACTTAAACAATACGTGACTGAGAGGCCACCTAGACCCTCTGCCTTAAAGCGATACATGGCATGGAAGGTCTGTCTAGAGCTACTGAAAGGTATCGAGTCAAAAACGTATGATTAGAGGACCACAGGTGCGTGGACGCTATGTCCTCAACAGAAAAATTCTTAAGGAAACGCAAAGAGGCCGCCCATTTGCGTAAATCGTGGGCTCTTCCCACGACGCCGGGACGACTCTCTTTAATGACTTCGACGAGGAGAGAAGCTAGTTTTCGTTTCATTAAGCGTTGGCCCGTACTCGCTACCCATAAAGCACCCTGTTGATTCAGAGGTGCTACTCTCAAATATTTGGTTAGAGCTTGCACTGGACATAAATTATGGTGCACTTTTCCCCTTTTTAACGCCGGCACCGTGAACTCTGAAAAAACATGTTCACTGTGTTCATTTTTTGGCGATGAACGCCGGGGAAGGTGCAAAATGAATACACTCATTGAGCCTACCAAACCGTATGCAATTAGGTGTGTTGCTCAATGCCGCCAGCTCAAATACCCTGTGTCCGGTAGCCAAAGCCATAAGGAAAACTGCCCTTTTTAAAAGTAAGTCAAAATCTGCAGTATTTTGGTACCGACGGGAATGAAGTAAAGACAACGCCTTGTTGTAGTGCCTGGATTGTTAAGTATTAGCCTTATTCAAAATTCCCGGCAATTGTGGTTTAAGTTTGTTGACGGTCCCAAAAATTCGATCATTTAATCATTTTTAGTACTCCTGAGCCCAGTAGTAAAGTACCTGAGCAGGTAAATGATTTGAAATATTTGAAATTTAAGTTGAGCAAGAGAATACCGGTACTGTCATAAGTTCCTATAAACCTCCTTACCGGTACCCCTCAAGCGATCAGATTCCTTTTTGAGACTCCCTATCATAGTTCCCCAGTCTTTCTGTTTTGCCTTTTTTCCAGTACATGTTTCCCTTCAGCATGATACCCTAAATTATTCACCCCCCATAGAAAGTCATATGTCGGCAGAATACGCCTGAATAAAGATGTTGTAATTTGCTTTAGAAGATGCGATCCTATTGTGGAGATAGTCATTTGTTGACACGGTGCGGCGTCTTGAGGAAGAGTCGGGCACCGATGGGATATAGCCATTATGCTTTCCCTCCGGTTTGAAAGTGCTGGCTGAGATGTTTCTTGATTATGCCCTGGCCACGGCTGTTCTGTTTCTCTCCCGATGCCCCCACTTTTACCAGTGGGGGTCCCAGCCTAGCCTGGTCTCGGCTTACCAAGTAAAGCCCAAGTTCCTGTGAACGGTACCTGCAACCACCCCAGCCAGTATGCCGGGTTTCCCGAATAGCCTAGCCTAAGTGCTTAACCCGGCCCTGATCTTCGCATATCTTTATCTACAATCATCTGGAACGATATTTGAGTTTATTATGTAGGCTATAGTATGGGTACGGTACCTGCCGGTAACCCAGGTTAATTAGGTTAAAGCTACAAATTCATGGGTATACCAATAGCCTACTGGGCAATTATTTTTTCCCACCCATATTTTACAGTACTGTCCTTTACATGAATGTTATTGCTCTTAGTATGTATGTTGTAGGCAATAATAATTTTCTATCTAACCTAGAGAGTATCCCTATCCATAGTAGTGTCAAAAGACTATAATCTTGCTTATCGCTCAGTGTCCTAGAGTACTTATTCTGATGCTAGAGGCCTATAGTTGGGTGGCCCCAAGTAGCATTCGCCCCTACCAGTAGGGATGGTTAGCTGGCCAGCCGACCGGGACCGACACGCTACCAACTAAAATCTCCGAGGACAGTCAGTTGACCATCTGTAGGGTTGTAGCCTACTTGTATTGGGCACGCAAAGTGGAGATGCCGTGTCCCTTTCGTAAATGTGGAGGAACGGCGTTTTCGGGGCTTCACACTGGTGGCAAGCTGTGGGATGATCCTATTAAGTTCTGGTAGGATGTTATAAGTAAATAGGGTATCCAAGAAGAAAATGTGTTGATATAGTTGTTACATTCATTCATACTGACACTGGAGATAAGTGAGAGTATAGTTTGTGAGACTATGGATATGGATGATAGCCACAGTGACTGTACCAAATATTCTGATTCAATGTCCCTAACCAATGATACCGGTACCATGGATTTTCGACAACTAGAAACACAACTTATAATTTTAAGGCAGGAGATACATAACCTCAGCCAAACTGTAGCAGGAGCCTTAAAGGAACCGCAAGGAGATAAAGGTAGTAGTGCCTCCCCCCCCTGAGCCGTCCAGTATGCCCAATGTTAACCAAATCTCTACCAACCCTTTCATTACATCTACCCCTTTAAAACGGGATTCAGAGACAAAGTTTGCGTTGGAATGTAAAGACATTGAGGTGCTCCGTATGGAAGACCTCTATGACTTGCACACCAAGGCAAACATTAGACATTTCCTTAGACAAGTAGAAGCAGTCAATACTGATCCTGGTAGACAAAAAACCATAGCGTTAACCAGGATGGATAAAGAGTTGCGCTTCTATGTTGAAAGTGAACTGTCCAAACTGTCTCACCTCACCACTTTTGCTGACATCACTAATATCCTACAGACCCATTTCAAGACAGGAGACATTGTTGACTCATTTAGGGAACTATTTAAAATGAGATATTCTTTCGATGAACCTCCTCGTAGGTTTATTCAGAGATTTAACAGTAGAATAACAGCCATTTGCCAAGATAACCCTGAAAGTACAGCTACATCTCGTGACGAGTGGTGGAAGGATATTATAATGGATAGCTTACCCACAGACATTAGGAAAGAATTGAAACTTTTTAGCAAGAAGGGCTTGGAAGAGACATTCATTCGTGAGGTAGAAAGAATCAGGAGCACACGACTTAGGAAACCAGTAGCTTTTGTCGCTCGGGTAGAGGAATCCGGTGCAGAAAGGGGCATTCCGCCAGAGATAGCAGCTTCTAGGACCAACCCATTTGTAAGTAAGCCCCCACGTTATTGTAGGTGGTGTGCAGATGGCAGTGTTCATTTCTGGCACCAATGCCCTAGGAAGCCCACACCTAACAGTTGTTATGATTGTCTTCAACTAGCAACTCATAGAGGACAACCTGGATGCCCTGGTAGGATTAACCAAGTACAGACTAGACCACCTCATCTTACCACTCACTCGCTCGCACCTGTCTACCCTCAGGGCTCACCATTCATTCCATCACTGTCACCATTTACTGTACCTCCCCCATCTCGTGTTACCTTTCCTCCCCCACCTACTAAAAGGGAAATATGACTAGATGCGCCACCTTTAGTAGCCTCAAATCAGCCTATCCTGAAAGTACAGGAGGTTATTATGGTTAAAGAAGAGATAAATACCCCTGTTATCATGCTTGAATGTGCTGGTTACCCATTAAAAACTTTTGTGGACACAGGTTCCGTAGCCACCTTGATCACTGAGACTGCTTGGAAGTTAACCAAAGCTAATATATTTAAATGTAATAAATCACTTACAAGTGTTTCAAATCATACTATTGAAGTTCTTGGTCAAATTATGCTACCAGTAAGTGTTACTCCTCATTTAAAGGTTCCTCACCGGTTTATAGTAGTGCCTAACAAGTATCTGTCAAGTGATGTACTAATGGGTGCCGACCTGATTGGTAGAGCACTTTTTGCTTGGGATGGTCAGGCCCAGGAACTGCATTGGGCCGGGCATCGTTATTCAGTTACCAATACTCAGGCTGACTCAGTGAATAAGGTCTATTGGAAATTAAAAAATTCAGGTAAGGATAATCCACATGTTGCCGTAGTCCAAGTAGGCAAGAGAATTAGGATCCCAGGTGACCACATGTGCTCTGTACCCATATCTGTTAGAGGTGTAACACCTGGTAACCTTGTCCAAGTTGATGTTCTACCTAACCTAGCCAGTAAGTTTAAGAAAGTATTACCTATAAATTCTTACTGTATCATTGTAAATGACAATTGCGCTGTTGCTGTACCTATTGTCAATACTGAAAAAAACCCTGTCTTATTTAAACCAGGACATATTGTAGCCACTGTTACTCTTCTTGAAGACCGTGATGTAGAAAAACTCGAGTCCAATGCTTCTCTTATCCGTGATACGTCTTGTCAACCAATCGGTGCCATCTCAAATGCACTGCTCCCTCATATGGATGAAGCTGCCGACGTTAGTGATCGTAACCGCGCTCTTAGATCCTTAGTTAAAGATTTAGATTGGTCCCATCTCGATCAAAGTCAAAAAGATAAACTGACTGAGTGTATTACAAATCATAACCAGTTGTTTGTATTGAGTCAGAGTGAATTGGGGGAAATGAAAGTAGGAGAAGCGGGCATACAAGTAAAGGACCCTACTCCAGTTCGTATGCCGCTATACCGTCAACCGGAACAAGCCAAAGCAGAGATTGCCAAATTAATCATTAATATGTTAGAGAAAGGAGTGATCGAAGAAAGTACAGCAGCTTATCTTGCTCCCATAGTCCTTGTTAAGAAATCTGACGGTTCGCGCCGCATGTGCATTGATTACCGAGGATTAAACCAGAACCTTAAAATGGACCTACAACCATTACCACGTCTTGACGACTTAGTAGAATCCAGCGCAGGTAGACCATTTTATTGTAATTTAGACCTTTGTGATGCGTATTACCAAGTCAAACTAGATTCCGAGTCTCGTGATCTCACCACTTTTTCTGACGGCCTTAACTTATACCGATTTTGTAGACTACCTTTCGGTCTCTCGGTCAGTCCTGCCATTTTCACAAGAAAGATTCAGGAAGTGCTAGCCCCCCTGCTCAAACAAGGCTGGTGTCGGAATTATCTTGACGATGTTGTACTGTGGGCTGATTCATTCGACCAAATGTTAAACAGGCTTAGCCAAACTTTCACCCGTTTAAGCAAAATGGGCGTCAAACTTAACGTAAGCAAATGTGCCTTTGGGGTTAAAAAAATCAAATTTTTGGGTCACATAATTTCTGTGCAGGGAATAAAACCAGACCCAAAGAACGTAGAAGCAGTCAATAGAATGCCCAGTCCTAGTAATCTGAAACAAGTCCGTCGCTTTATGGGAATGGTGAACTTCTACCGTAAACATATCCCAAAATTAGCTTTCCTTGCGAGTCCTATCACCAATCTACTGCGGAAAGATGTACCTTTTCAGAGGAACACAGAATGTCAAAAAGCTTTCATTGAACTGAAAAGAATATTAACTACATATCCTGTCCTTGTTAAGGCTGATCAAACTAAACCTTTTCAATTACACACCGATGCTAGTAAATCTCATGTGGGTGCTTCATTAATGCAAGTCGAAGACGACCATTCCCTCAAACCGATTGGATTTTTTTCAAAGAAATTAAATGCTACTGAGAGAAGATATTCAGTAACTGATAAGGAAGCAATGGCCGTAGTAGAAGCTTGTAGATTTTTCTTCCCGTACCTGTGGTGTAAGCCGTTTATGGTAGTGACTGATCACAAACCACTTACCTGGATTTTTAAGCGAAAAACTAAGTGTCCCAGAATGTCCAGATATATTTTAGAATTTAGAGACTATTCTTTTACCATGAGATATAAAAAGGGAGCCCAACATTCAGTACCTGATGCACTAAGCCGTCCAGTTTGTGCTGTTAATCAGACCCTTGACCCCACTCAAATGAATTCAGTCAAGTTCCTTGGTCTTACATGCAAGAACATATCTAGTGCCCAGAGAGAAGACAAAATATGGACCAAAGTTATAAGATATTTAGAAGGTGGTCACTTGCCTAAGAAAATTACTGGAAACTGTCCAATAATCTCCTTTTAGTTACATGATAAGTTATTGTATGTCAGAAAGAGGGACCTTAACATGTCAAGGTTGTGTTTAGTGATACCACAGACAATAGTGGCAGTTGCATGTGCCTTAACCCATAACAATGCGCACTTAGGGGAAAGGAAAACCCTCCATAAGGCCCAACAGTACTTTTATTGGCCAAAGATGCCCCGTGACATTTCCCAGTTTGTTAAATCGTGTAGGTTGTGTCAGCAGTATAAGGGCCACGGAGCTCTTGTTCATCATTGGCACGAGTTACCCCCTGTCGAGGATAATGGTCAACGGGTTGCTATTGATCTCATTGACCTTCATCAGAGTCGTAGTGGACACCGTTTTTGCCTTACCGTGTTAGACCACTTCTCCCGACATCTCAGAATTTACCCGCTCAGGAATAAGAATACGAAAACGGTAGCCACAGAGTTTATGAAAGATATATGTAGATATGGCAAACCTAAAGTAGTGGTCATGGATAATGGTGGCGAGTTTTCCAGTTTTGAGTTTAGAGAATTTTGTCGACAAGCTGAAATCAAGCAAGCATTCTGTTTGCCATATCATCCCAGGGGTAACTCGGTCATTAAGAGGGCCCACCGTACCTTGAAAACTATTCTAGCTATCTTAAGCCAAGAACATCCCAACACGTGGCCAGCTCACATAGACAAAACTGAGAGAGCTCATAATGAGGCTGTGCACACTTCCCTTGGTACCTCACCTTTCTTTGCATTCTATGGGCGTCACCCCAATTGTGAGGTAGGCCAACTCCAACTACCCTCACCTGAGATGGAGAATGATCAGATAAATGTCAAAGAGTTGTTGAAAGAAACTGTGCGAAGAATGACTAATCAGTATCGTATGCGAGCAAACGAAAAGAGAAAGGATCAATGCATCGAAGTAGAATCTTTGGTGTGGATCCAAGTAGAAGATTCCATACCTGGTACTGCTACTAAACTAAATAGAAAATGGAAGGGTCCTTTTAAAGTGAAAAAAATGATTGATGATGGACGAGCTTATGAACTCGAAGACATATTTGATGGTACTGTAGTAAAAAGGGCGGCCGAGAAATGAAAATTTATGTAGAAAGAGATACCGTCCTAGGCGAGGTAGACCATAAATTCCTTAACTGCCAGGAGAGTGATGAAGAAAGTGACGAAATAGAGGAACCTAAAGATGTGAGAGTGAGGAAGCCCCCAAAGAGACTAATCACTGAGATGTGAGATGAAATGCCTTGTACCATATAGGGATGAAGTGATAATTTTAAGGTATTACCTATTAATCTATGTACTGTACTATGTTACTATTAAGTTGTTAAGCTTCTAGGTTTGGCCTGTCCTTAGATGGGTGGACCACTTTACACTGGCTTTGTGAGTTACTAAGGGCCTTATATGATATCTCAGGGGAACAGTTTTACCAAATTTTTTTTTTATAGGATAGGGGTTTGCCAGTGAGTTGGATGGGCTGTGGACGTTGACTACCACTTGTTCGAGACACCTGAGTGTTGAATCCTGCTGTTCGGTGTGCTTGTTTTTTTTTCTTCTTATTAATTTTAGATCTTCTGTTTTGAGCTCAACCAAATTATTAGGGAATAAGTTTAAGGGTTTGAGAGCGGTGTGTCTACAGGTCTCCCCCTGGCTTTCCTTGCTCCTCTTGAGTGCCTCGAGTCCAGCGTAGTGGTAAACTCCCATCTTACAGTATAGGCATCTCATTTGGGGTGGTGACGGTCAGATATCTCTATAGGGATGGAGAAGTTGACATGGGCCTCTCTCATTCAATTAGGTGGCAAGTCATCTGAACAGTTTGGGTCCTCTGTGTGGGCAGTCTTCTGAGCAACCTGGACACCATTATTAGTCTAAAGTCCTTCTCCTGTGACCTCTGTCTATGTGATATATATTGTTGTGTAGACTCCTCGAGCCCAGTGTACCATAATGTTCCGTAAAGCAGTATAGGCAGTCTAATTTTGTTGATTATTAATGAGATGTAGGTAATTTACGCTGTAACTTGGTCCCCTTTCAACATGGTGAATTAATGATATTACTGTTGTACTTTCTTCCCCCCTCCCCTGTTGTTGTCTAACCTGATCGAATTTTTGTCTACCCTAACTGTGGGCGGGTGTAGTGCCTGGATTGTTAAGTATTAGCCTTATTCAAAATTCCCGCCAATTGTGGTTTAAGTTTGTTGACGGTCCCAAAAATTCGATCATTTAATCATTTTTAGTACTCCTGAGCCCAGTAGTAAAGTACCTGAGCTTATTAGCAGGTAAATGATTTGAAATATTTGAAATTTAAGTTGAGCAAGAGAATACCGGTACTGTCATAAGTTCCTATAAACCTCCTTACCGGTACCCCTCAAGCGATCAGATTCCTTTTTGAGACTCCCTATCATAGTTCCCCAGTCTTTCTGTTTTGCCTTTTTTCCAGTACATGTTTCCCTTCAGCATGATACCCTAAATTATTCACCCCCCATAGAAAGTCATATGTCGGCAGAATACGCCTGAATAAAGATGTTGTAATTTGCTTTAGAAGATGCGATCCTATTGTTGAGATAGTCATTTGTTGACACGGTGCGGCGTCTTGAGGAAGAGTCGGGCACCGATGGGATATAGCCATTATGCTTTCCCTCCGGTTTGAAAGTGCTGGCTGAGATGTTTCTTGATTATGCCCTGGCCACGGCTGTTCTGTTTCTCTCCCGATGACCCCACTTTTACCAGTGGGGGTCCCAGCCTAGCCTGGTCTCGGCTTACCAAGTAAAGCCCAAGTTCCTGTGAACGGTACCTGCAACCACCCCAGCCAGTATGCCGGGTTTCCCGAATAGCCTAGCCTAAGTGCTTAACCCGGCCCTGATCTTCGCATATCTTTATCTACAATCATCTGGAACGATATTTGAGTTTATTATGTAGGCTATAGTATGGGTACGGTACCTGCTGGTAACCCAGGTTAATTAGGTTAAAGCTACAAATTCATGGGTATACCAATAGCCTACTGGGCAATTATTTTTTCCCACCCATATTTTACAGTACTGTCCTTTACATGAATGTCATTGCTCTTAGTATGTATGTTGTAGGCAATAATAATTTTCTATCTAACCTAGAGAGTATCCCTATCCATAGTAGTGTCAAAAGACTATAATCTTGCTTATCGCTCAGTGTCCTAGAGTACTTATTCTGATGCTAGAGGCCTATAGTTGGGTGGCTCCAAGTAGCATTCACCCCTACCAGTAGGGATGGTTAGCTGGCCAGCCGACCGGGACCGACACGCTACCAACTAAAATCTCCGAGGACAGTCAGTTGACCATCTGTAGGGTTGTAGCCTACTTGTATTGGGCACGCAAAGTGGGAGATGCCGTGTCCCTTTCGTAAATGTGGAGGAACGGCGTTTTCGGGGCTTCACATTGTCCAGAGACCAGGTAGGCATGAGCTGACGGGGAGGTGGGCGGAGTTTAAAACATGCTCTCATGAAACCTTTTTCCTCCGCTAGTGGTATGGTTAGACCTGTAAGGTCAAAGAATGGCATCCTAATTGCTGTTAAGTGATTTTTTAACGTTACTACAGATAGATGTTTCTGCTCGAACAGATAGTTTAAATAATGAAAAACCAAAGCCACCGAAGGTACGGTTTGTTCTGTTCTAATTATCCAAGAAGTAAAGGACTGCCAGTGCGATTGATACTGTCTCTTTGTAGATTGGGTATATTGATTCATGAATTTATCGGTCACGTTTCTACCATACGGTGTTAGCCACTTGGCCTCCTGAATGTCCATAATGCAAAAGTCAGCGAGGTCTCTAGGTTGCCAATCGTGTCTAAGTGGAAATACCCGACCGGGAGCGACACCGGGTTCGGGCACCACGTTTTCAATTGCTGGTACCACAACTGCGCCGACCACAGGGGCGCGATTAACGAGACTACGCCCCGATAATCCCGTAGTTTGTTTACTACGTGGCACATTAGAGAAGCGTCTGGTGGCGGAAACAGATAAACGGAACTCCACATGTTCCAGTCCGTCACCAGTGCGTCGGGTCCTCCCGCCGGCGTTATTGTCCGGCGGGTGAGGTACAGCGGGAGTTTGTGAGTCTCCTCGGACGCAAACAGATCCACTTGTGGACGGTAAGGCTCCGCAATCATTTGGTCGAAAATGTTTTGCTTGAGCGCCCATTCTACCGTTGTGCTCTGTCTCCGAGACAGAGCGTCTGCCCAGACGTTTGCTACACCTGGGAGATAAGATGCGTGAAGATGAATGTTCAGCTTGCCGGCTAGAACAAAAATCTTTTCTGACACGTTTAGCAACTTCCGAGATCTCGTTGACCCTTGTTTCTGAATGCAGTGAACCGCATTCAGATTGTCCATCCTGAAGGCCACCGATTTGTCCCGTAAAGTAGAGCCGTGAGCCTGAAGGAAATACAAGGGGACTAGTAACTCTTTGACATTGATGTGGGAGGTTTCTGAATGGGACCAAAGCCCTTGACCCTGATGCCCGTGGTTTGACTGAAAGCCCCAACCTATCGTTCCTGACGCATCCGTCTCTACCCATACCGTCGGCGGAGGAGAGGTCCATGACATGACCGAGTGCAATGTTTCCCTCTTCGCCCAGACCGCTAGTAAGCTGTGTATTAATTTTGGGATGGGCCATAACGTTTCCGCCGGCAATAGTGGAAAAATTTTGTTGCCCTCCAATATTAAACGTTTGACTTTCAACCGGCCCAATTTTACAGTTAGTTGAATCCAGTTGAGAGAGCCGACCAGAGATTCCCAGACTCTCTGTGTCGTAGTCAGACTGTGAAGAAACATAAACAGTTTCTTGCGAAACCTGTTCCGATTGTCCACACTCTGACGCAGAGTGAGAGCAGCTGTGTCCCAGACCAGCCCTATCCACTGGACCACTCGTGAGGGAACAAAGTTTGACTTTACCGGGTTTACCTTGAACCCTAGAGATTTTACATGATTTAATGTTATGTTGACATGATTGATGCATAACTGTTCCGTCTCTGCCACCACCAGCCAGTCGTCTAGATACCACAAAATCCTGATTCCTTGTTCTAACATGGGCATCAGGGCTTGCCGGACCAATTTCGTGAATAAGCGAGGTGCTAGGTTCAATCTGAACGGCATCCTCTGAAAGACATAAGTCTGATGCTTTATTCGTAATGCCAAAAATCGTTGAAACCTTTTGTTTACCGGGACGTGCCAGTACGCGTCTGTCAGGTCTAAAGAACACATCCACCCTCCCGGCGGAAGTGTTAGCCTGATTTGATTCACTGTCAACATCCTGAAGGAAACGTTGTGAATATGGAGGTTCAAATAAGACAGGTCTACGACCGGCCTCATCTGAACACTGTCCCTTTTGGGCACTAGAAAGAGTTTGGACGTAAATACTGGGTAATTTTGAGGGACCGGGATGATGACATTCTTGGCGATCATCTCTTGGATCAGTGACTCCACCTCTAATGAAAAAAAATTTGCCTTTGTCGGCTGACGTAAGCGAGATCGCCGGAGCCACTGCCAGGTGATGCCTTTGCGTGCCACCATCCTCGCCCATGTGTTTAATGGCCATGCGCGATGACACGCCCGGAACGACCCAGTTAGCAGACAAGGGTTCGCCGGCTGGACTACCCTCTGATCCACCCGCCATAAGACTGGCCCTGGGAGTGAGAGAGACCCTAGTTTTTTGGTGGTGGTGGTGGTGTATGCTTTGATAACTGGCCGGGTTTGGTCTGAGACGGGCCCTGGCCTGGTCGTTGATACTTCTGTCCTTTATGATTACCTGAAAACTTTCCTTGCTTGTATCTGTACTGAGCCTGACTTTGGGTGAAAGAGGACTTAGGCAGATGAAAGGGCTTTGACCCACCAGGCTGAGCTTTTGCGACTGGTTTGGGCTTGGTAAAATTGAAAGCAGGTTTCTTAGATGGGGCGGGACTGTGCTTAAAGGCCTGAGCCATGTTGAACACTATTTTCCACACCTCCGGGGACATTAAAGAGGCAGTTAGAACAGGGGACATAACTACTTGATTTGCAATCCTATCCGGGAGCTTCCTCACGAGAGACATCCTTAGATCTTGTCGTGCCCGCACCGCCTCTAGCAAGGCTGTACGGATATCCCCCAGTGACTGTATAGTAGTCTGGAGTAGCAAGCGTCTAGATAGTTCGATAGCCTTTCGGACTTCCGCGTCCGCGATTGCCTGAGCAGATCTGAGCATTGACTTCGCTACCTGTTGTGACAATATACAGTACTGGGAAAACAGTCTATATGCTTTCCCACGTAGTCTAAACTCCCGGTCTAAGTGAGCAGTGGACGGTGTGGAAAAGGGATCTTTAAGTTCGCATAGATTAATTTTAGGGGCAGCTAAAAATGCAAATAAAGCAGAGGGAACTCCGCCGGCAGAGAATACCGGCATCGAGAACCAAGAATGACTTTCTTGTGGAATTTGGTGTGAAGATTTAGAGGTAAAAGTCGTTGCAAAGTTTTGAGCCTCCACTTCCCATTCCACCCAAGGACCCAGACCCAACTGCTCCACCTTCAAAACTGGATTTGCGGCTGTGTCTGTGAACGTCTTTAAACCTAACTCTGGTGTTAGAGCTGACAGTGCTTTTATATCATTGAAACCGCCATGCTTGGTCCAGTCCGAAAACAGTTTTGAAGCTGACGCAGGGGGTAGGGCCGGTGTAGCAGTATACACAAAATAATCATGGTGATAATAGTTAGGAATGGCCTTAATATTAACATAAAGTACATTCCCTAGAATATCTAAAGCAGGGTGCGGAATTTGTGTCAAAGCAATAGAAGTAGCCAGAGGTCGGACATTCGATGCTGTCGTGGAAGCTCCCAAACCAACTGTGGGAGTCTCCTGCTGCTGACCAAAAAACTTAGTTAGTGCATTTGCTAGTAACCCATTAATTTCATCAGCTGTGACAAATTTAGCAGAGGATGAACTATGTGGCGAATCATTCCTACTCTGAGAGTCGTCCATCACTGAACCTGACTCTTGAATCTCCATCTCAGAAATAATAGAACCCTCATCCCTTTCCCCCGGCCTTTCAGGAGAGGATTCCGCCGAAGCCGGGACCCCCTCATGCTGCCATGTTAAGTCCGGGATGGACGATGGGATCTCAGCGTCCCTGTGGACGTCTGCCACTACCGTTGGTGCATAAGAACGATGTGAACCGTCACGCCATGGCTGGGAGTACCTCCAAACTCCCCTGTCTTGGCCGGAACTCACTTGTGAGCTAGGTACTACACCAACTACTGAGCCCTCAGATCTAGAGGGTTATAACTGCTGGTAGAACTCTCTAAAGCTGGTACATGTGAACTGGTAATAATATTAGGTGACACTTTGTCCGCCGGTATATCCCCCACCACAGTCTCTGACTCCACTCCCGACCTGTCAGATTGGACATGAGACATGTCGGGAGTAGAGGCAGAAAGCGAGGTACGAGGCTCCGGCGAACGCCTGGAGGTCTTTCGTACATGAGTATCTTTTTTAGAAGACTTGTGACTTCGCCTTGACTTTGATTTTCCACTAGGACTATCCTTGGTCTTCTCCTCCTTGCACTTCTTTCTCGCAGGGGAAGTAGAGTGACTATGTGGCTGCTGTCGGAGGGGAGACCTTGACCTGGACCTCGATTTCGACTTGGAAGTTGTCGCCGGGGGTGTCGGCTCTCGAGGTCTCTTAGATGTGCCGGAGGAGAGAGTAAGCACTGTAGCCTGCCCAGTCTCAGTCGACTTACGCACATTTACTTTACTTCTAGAAGGGGGACGTTTAAGTGGGGGATACTGAGCAATCAATCTGTCCCACAGAACTACGTTATCACACTGCAGGGCTTTATGAGCCACTGACGTAGCATAAGTAGATAAAAAGCTGTTTGACCTCGCACAATGCAACCGCCGCGACCAAATTATCTTGTTGTAAGACTTTAGTACTCAATTGACTACAAAAAGTACAATTCTTCGTCACCCACAGACCCCTTGACCGGTCCAAGCATTTGACGCATCTGATGCATAGAGTATGGGCAAAAATAGGGATCCCTGAACAAGAGGGTGTTAGGCACAGAGCAAAAACAGGGTCTAGTGGCGCCATGACAGAGACTGGGAAGAGCTAACCCACCCCCGGGCTCCTTCTGGTCCTCTGTTGACCCGCCGGAACTCCGCCCTGGAAAAAAGAAAATTTCCAGGAATTAATGCTCATAAGGTTACCCCAAAATGTTCTAACACAAGTGTTAATGAACCGCCGGGCAACAAGACGTAATACACCACTATTACCTCTTGTTACCCTGTAGGTTCTTATGTAAAGATTTTAGAATATCTTTACTTGTCCAAAAGATTTAAGCACATCCTCCGACAAAATATAGAGACGAGCATGTCGTTATAAATGACGCAGTCTTCCCAGTGGTATTTTTGGCCACCGGAAACCCATATTAACCCTTGTCTAGCGGGGTGTTTTGGGCTATTTTGGGCATATTCAGGCCCTCCTGAATGATCAATCAAGTATCTGCATGAAAAAAAAAATATTTAGCAAAAAACTAGGCACTAAAAGCTTCAAAGTGAGACCAGAACGAGCTACGTAGCACTCGTGGTTCTCATACAGTGATACCAGTAACATGGGAGTTTAGTGTATTTCAGCATATTTTTCCCAGCTATGCTCACTACTGGCTACACTGCCGGCCTCTTGAGAACACAGGGAACATGAGTTAATGGGCGGCGGTAAGCCCTGGGAGTCGGCTGTCTGGCCCGCTGCGCTCCCGGCCATTTGCACTCTATTTTAACCCTTTAAAAGCCTTAATAATGCTCCTAACTTGCTGCAACTTGGTGCATGACTTAAGTCGAGCGCCGCTCTTTAACCCTCCAGCCACGGTTATGTATTATATATATATTCATCGAAAACCGGGTGTTTTGGCCGAAAAACGTCTAGGCTAGGCTACCGTATATTCGTTAATCAGACTGCTTCCCGCATTCCCGCGCATCCCCAAGCGTAGCTGTGTTATTTACCTGTAGAATGGCATTAAGTAGAGCTCTCTAAGTCAACTGGGTGAGCTGTGATGATGATTTCATTGGAGATAACTTTATGGCCAAACCAGCCACTTTACACCACTTTTCGATACTGAACAACAACATACAGGCACACACGAACAAGCGACGCTCTCCTTCTTGTGGCCGGAGATGCGGAGCGTCGGTCCAGCCGGCTGTTGTTTACATGCGTCGGACCGACGCCTCGCACACCAAGCTCACAGGCTGTGACGTCATGGGTGTTTAAGAGGCCTTCCGGGTTGCGTGGGCCAAGGTTTTTATGGGCGTTCAAGAGGTCATCCGGGTTGAAGGGGTTAAGGGTTAAGACGCCGGCCTCCTTATTATATCGCAGTTAAAAAGGAGGTAAGCTTATCTTAAACGTTTTTGATCTGACTTCCCTCGAAGCCTCCATAGATCGCCGTATTTTGAAGGCCTCGATACCCAATTATATCCCTCAATTGTCTGGCTAACTCCACCGAATTGCAAATCCGTTAATCCCACCTCCCCAAGGTTCAACCGCCGGGTGTGAAAGTAATTTAAATGTTAACCCCAATTGTTCCTATCCCCACTTCTTTGCAAAAGATCGCCGGGGTGGAAAGACCAAACAAACAAAACAGCCTAGTTTTTCAATGGCTTTGCAAAAACCGGGAAAAACTACACTCCATCGGTGTCCGTATGAACACCTAGTGAAACGGGTATAGCCATCCCGCCGGGAAACACCTCGTAAGCCTGAACACAGGCTCCACCTCAGAGACGCAGTCCTGGAGAGCCCTCAGGCCACCACTCGCCGGGGGGAAACTAGCCTATTTTAACCACGCGTGATATAAAACTCGGCAACCAGCCGGATTTTTTCGGTGCAATCGAAAAAACCCGCCGGAAAAGGCAACCAGTCGGATTTTCTCGGAGCAATCGAGAAAACCCGCCGGAAAAGGCAACCCACACTAGCCAGATGCAATCTGAGAAACACAATTAGGCCCCGGATTAAGCCAAAACACAACTAACCCAGGACACACATGACACGGTATTACATATTTAAATCATAAATCAATAACACTTGTACATGTAAAAAGCTACGAGCGGCTGGCTAGGCCTAAGCAGACGGAAATAACACTTAATCACGTCGTAATATAAACAAAAAGCACTGTAACATATCACAACAGGAACAACCGCCATCACCACATCGTAGAAAAACTCCCGGGAGAGGGAAGCACTGACTCGGGACCTAGAAAAAACTTCACTAAGTGAAGAAAAATACGCTAGGAACGTCAGTAAACAAACAATAAGGCAACTTCATCAGAAAGATAAGAAGAAGCCTGATAACGTGTAGTTAAAGCCAACTAAATAACTAGGCTAGCTAGCCGCGAAAAATGTAACACGCGTCCACCACGGGACCACGAGGGTACACCCGAAATAGGTGTCCCAAACACACGACCCAAATACACTGAACTGCGGGAAACCCGTCCCTGACACTCCTGCTACGCATATCCTAACCTTACTCGATACATCCCAGAGTAAACAAATGAGAACAAACTCACTAGGGACGCAGCAGAAAAAATGTGGAACCAGCGGAGCGTGGGGAGACACGTCAGGGCAGGTTGAGCGCAGAGCAGAGAAGGAAGTATGATGCCTGAAGTCAGCGTCTGGTCAAATATCCACACAAGTACATCCACGAGTATATGGAAAGCTTATGAATAGTTATTCTTATTTTATTTTTATTTGTTATTTGTTACAAAGTTTTTTCGTAGTGAGAACCCAATTTCATAATGACAGAACCATGAGTGAGGTTGCGTGCGCTCATGATGAAGGCTCCTCAATTTTTTATGCTCTGCGCGGTAGATTCAAACTACGGTAAATGAGCGTTTGAAGAGGAGGCCTTATGTAATAGGCATAATCGTCAATGATGGAGGGGCCACTAATAAATAATAGTCTGTCAGGTGCCAGGCCCGGGGAGCCGGTATATATGAAGGGTCGCCTGGATGTGTGGTGGGCGGGGCATTGTGGTGTGCTCCACTGCGTGTCTGGCTGCTGAGACCGGAACATCTCTGGGAGGCCTGGGGCTGGGGAAATGCTGGAGGCCCCTAGTGATCCTTGGTCTCTGGGTCTTCTTCTGGGCGACCTAGATGTGTGTGAATTTATATGTATTTTTTTATGTTGTGTTGTCTTGTCCCTGTTCGGGCTCTGTCTCGAGTAGGCCACCCCCAGCTATGGAGTATGAGCCTGTGTATGTACATAAATATACATACATAAGATTTATACTAAAGAAGTTATAGGCCTTGATTATATACTTGTACTGGAAGGTAAAATTGAGACCCATGGAGTGAAATATGTAATTGTTATTTATTTAAATACACTGGTACAATTACCTGTATTGATAAGTGGTACACTCGGATACCATAGTTTCTAGCCCACTCATAAGAATTTGTGGACCTCTATGATTTACTTTATGCATTTATAACTATCTGAATAGATTTTTGGATTGGTTTTCAATAAATAGTACTGTATATACAGTATAGTTTTGTAGTTGATTTATAGAACATTATATTCATGAATTTGTTTCCAGAGATATACTTCCATAATTAGAAATAGGTGACGTCCACAAATTTGTATGAGTGGACTAGACTATGGTATCCGAGTGTACAGTACATTGTACTGAACGATCCGGACATGCCGATGTAATATTTTGAAGCCTTTAACTTGGTCACATGCCCAAAGTCAGTGTTTTCCATCAATCAATGTTCTCTCAAATGTATCACAAAGAAGTTGACCATCTACTTGTCCAGGCGATTGTACATACATATTTTTATTTATTGTTGGTGTTGTAATAAAGCATTTCACACATAAATATAACTGCACAGTACTACAATTACAGTATCTGAAATTGCATAGGATGGTATGAGTAAGGAAGACTAGCTAAGAGGGAATGATGGAATCACATAAAAGCTTTTCCTCTCAACTTTGTCCACAACTCTGATCTGATAACTTCAGAAATTGACTTTCACAAGAATTCTGTCATCTATCTACCTCCACTTTAGATGTTAATACAAACAGTGAAAATTGATTCAAATTGTTGCCAGACTGATGTTGTGAATCAAAAGTTAATGGTGAAAGCTCTCATGTGATAAAGAGATAAGAAACTGTAAGAAATAAGATACTCCCATTACACTACAGTCAGTCCCCCTATCTATCTATTGCCCGATGCCGTGATCCCCGAAGGGGTGGCCACGAACGAACCGCCCCCATGCACCTCTGTCCCCAGTCAGTCGACGCCCCTCCCCCCAACCAGCACCGCCTTCGTTCATATACTTCCTCACTCCATCCTTCCACCTCTTTCGGTCTACCTCTCCCTCTCTGTCCCTCCACCTTGCTCTCGTACACCCTCTTAGTCATTCTCTCGCTTTCCATACGTTCCATATGGCCGAACCATCTCAAGTTGTTCCTTTTCACACTTTCCAGCACATCTACCTCCCCCTAATCCGCGTCTATATGGGCGGTAGCCCGCCCAAGACGCACACATTTTCGGCAATTTTTGATCAAAATCAATAATTGATAGTAAAGAAAGGCTATAATAGGCTTACAATAATACTGTACTGTAGACACATAAATAAAGGCCATTGCTTACTTTAAAATTAAATGTTTAGCAAGTGTCCAGGATACGCAATTAATAATGCGTATCCTGGACACTTGGGTTAAGTATTTAATTTTAAGGTAAGCAATGGGGGGTTGGCCGATTCAAGACAGAGCCAGAAAAGGGACAACACAACAGAAAACAATGAACACACAAAAACAAAATACGAATTCACACACATCTAGGTCATCCAGGAGAAGACCCAGAGACCAGAGTCACCAAGGTCCCTCCAGCACTTCCCCGCCCCCCCGGAGAGGTTCCGATCTCGGCAGGCAGAACTGCAGCAGAGCTAAACCACAAGCCCGCCCACCACACTTTCAGGCGCACCATTCATATAAATCGTCTCCCCGGGCCAGGCGCCTGATGTCCAACTTGCGCCCGACCCCTTCCCCAGATCCCTTCCCCCATATGACCACGCAATTCGCAAGCATACTCCATTCATTCCTGTTTATTATGTACAACCAATAGCTACTGTACATAGTAGGAATAAATATTGCATGGCATATTTTGCAAGTTTTACATTTTAATTCCATAAAACAGTACTTTACATAATTTACGCTCCTTGAAAACCCTGTGGGAAAGCCCGTTCATGGCCATGGCCTTCCTTAGGGACTCGGTGCTGTTCAGCCAGGCAGCCTAGGAAACGACGACGACAAAAACAACCACAACAGTACTGTACAGTGGAGCCCCCATTTTTGCCACACCTACCTACCTACCTATGTCACCTATGTGGAGTTCGCCACTCTTGCTAGTGGCACCGAGGAGCGCACCACCCTTTGTTGTTGTTTGAGAATTGGTGCAGACTATTCGAAGAGGTGGAGCGCTCCCTTGCGAAGATGGGCTCGTCTGGCACTTTTTGTAGTTCGACATCAAGAGCTCTCTTGAAGCTGTCTAACGAGACGCCTCTCATGTCTCTTACTCGCCGCGGGAGTTTGTTGAAGAGACGTGCTCCTCTATGTGATAACCAGCCCTCTCGCAGAGAGCCCATAACACCCCAATTTATTAGTGGCCCCTCCATCATTGACGATTATGCCTATTATATAAGGCACCCTCTTCAAACACTCATCCGCCGTAGTTTTGAATCTACCGCGCAGAGCATAAAAAATTGAGGAGCCTTCATCATGAGCGCACGCAACCTCACTCATGGTTCAGTCATTATGAAATTGGGTTCTCACTACAAAAAATCTTTGTAACAAATAAAAAACAAAAAGAAAATAAGAATAACTATTCATAAGCTTTCCATATACTCGTGGATGTACTTGTGTGGATCTTTGACCAGACGCTGACTCAGGCGTCATTCTTCCTTCTCTGCTCTGCGCTCAACCGACCCGGACGTGCCTCCCCACGCTCCGCTCGTTCCGCATTTGTTGCGTCCCTAGTGAGTTTTTTCTCATTTGTTTACTCCGGGATGTATCGAGTAAGGTTAGGATATGCGTAGCAGGAGTGTCCTGGGCGGAGTGTCCGGGGCGGGTTGCCCGCAGTGCAGTGTATTTTGGGTCGTGTGTTTGGGGCATCTATTTCGGGTGTTCCCTCGTGGTCCTGTTGTGGACATGTGAACTTTTTCACGGTTAGCTAGCTTTGTGATGCAGGCGGCTTTCATTACGCGTTATTATTGCTGCCTTTTATCTTTCTGATGAGGTAGCTTTTTTATTCTCTGACGTTCCCAGCGTATTTTTCTTCACTTAGTGAAGTTTTTTCTGGGTCCCGAGTCAGTTCTTCCCTTTACCGGGAAGTTTTTGCTACAGTGGTGTGTTGACGGTGGTTCCTGTTGTGATATAATTCAGTGCTATTTGTTTATATTACGACATGTTTACTGTGTTTTCCGTCTGCTGAGGCCTAGCCAGCCTCTCGTAGCTTTGCCACATGCACAAGTGTTATTGATTTATGTTATAAATATGTACTACAGTGTCATGTGTGTCCTGGTTTAGTTGTGTATTGGCTAATTCCACGGACTATATATGTGTTCTGGATTACAGTCGACGCTCGATTTAACGGACTAATAGGGGGGAGACCGAGTCCGTTGCTGGAAAAAGTCCGTAGCTGGAAAATTGCCTTCGTATTTCGTCTTTTTTTTTTTTTTTTTTTTTTTGATTGAGGGACACGTTGTGCTGTACTGTCCCTGAAAACATAATAAAGGTCTTATTTGTCATTGATATGATAAATTTCACATGGAGAAAAAAAAAAAAAAAAAAAAAAGGAAGGATATCCCCTCCTCTGTAGGCCTACTCCCTCCCCTCCCCGTCCCGCCTCAACCCCGACCCCGTTACTGTGATAATGTTGATAAGCCTTGTGCTACACCCTATTGATAATGCAAAACTATTGAACACACTTAAAAGTGTATGTTATTTGGTCTCTATATAATCTGTGAATCATTTCCGATATGATAGAATTAAAGACATTTTTTCCACCAACTCATAATCAGCAAAAACGACACAAATGTCAATTAAAAACATGTTATAATATTTCCCCATCATTTTGTGTATACCGTGGGAACAAAAAAAAAAAAAAATCTATCAAACGTAAATCTCCCGTCTGGGAAGCTCGGCGCATAGACGGAGGGGAGGGTTGAAATATTTCTTTGACTATCTTATTTATTATTTATCTATGTGCTGGAAGGATATTATATTTTTCAATTCCATCACATTAGAAATGATTCAAAGATTACAAAAAGTCCAAATAAGACATAGTTATGTTAATGTATAAGGGATTTAGGTAGTGCATTAGAGAGATAGATAGATAGAAAGAGAGTGTATATCGAGGGAAAAAAACAAAACAACAAATCTATCAAACGTAAATCTACCATCTCTGCTCGCACGGAGGGGAGAGTTGAAATATTTTGTTGACTATCTTATTTATTATTTATCTATGTGCTGGAAGGATATTATATTTTTCAATTCCATCACATTAGAAATGATTCAAAGATTACAAAAAGTCCAAATAAGACATAGTTATGTTAATGTATAAGGGATTTAGGTAGTGCATTAGAGAGATAGATAGATAGAAAGAGAGTGTATATCGAGGGAAAAAAACAAAACAAAAAATCTATCAAACGTAAATCTACCATCTCTGCTCGCACGGAGGGGAGAGTTGAAATATTTTGTTGACTATCTTATTTATTATTTATCTATGTACTGGAAGGATATTATATTTTTCAATTCCATCACATTAGAAATGATTTAAAGATTACAAAAAGTCCAAATAAGACATAGTTATGTTAATGTATAAGGGATTTAGGTAGTGCATTAGAGAGATAAATAGATAGAGCAACGGACTTTGCTCCAACTTTTTTTCGAGCAACGGACTTTGTCCGTTGCTGGGTCCATTGTCCGGCTATGGACAGAGTCCGTTAAATCCGAAATCCGTTGTATCGGGGTCCGTTAAATCGAGCGTCGACTGTATAGTTCTGCCACAGTGACAGCTCTGCATGCCACCATCTTGGCACTGGTCTTCCTGCCAAGAAAGTTGGCACAGATCTCATGATGGTTGTTGGTCTCCTCGACGAGGTATTCCATGACTTCATTGTCGTAGAAGCCACAGAAAATTTCACTGGGGGTAGCAGCTGGGCCACAGGGAGATGTTGGTGACACCCCGGAACCCATCTGTACCTCGTCAAAGGCAGGACAATCTGGCTCAAAATCAGCCCCATCTGTCCACACAAACAGGTCGGATGCTGATGCTCGAGGTCGTGCAGGTGCAGCAGGCACACGCCCTGGACGCCCTGGCACACGCCCTTGGCCACGCGGACGCCCTGCACGCCCACGCCCACGCCCAGGGGCAGCGGCGTCGGCAGACTGACCACGTCCACGACCTCGCCCTCTCGCTCGTCTTGTCGGGACTTCCTGTTCCTCTTCCTCCTCAGGCGACGTCAGGTCATCTGGGGCAATGTTGGGGTCGTCAGCATCTTCTTCAGGAGACAATTCGGGTGAAGAAGTGACCGGGCGTTGGCGGTGTGGGGCGCGGGAGGCTGCGGGAGCTTCAACAATGGGAGCCTCGGCCTCGGGAGTTGGGCTCCTTTTGCGGCGAGCCGAGGGCTTCTCCGCAGCAAATAATGCTCTGCGGTGTGTTGAGGGCTGTGGCACACTAGTAATACCACTTGAAGAGGCCCTTTGGTCATCCTGAAGGAGAGATGAAGCCGAGGGCTGTGGGTGACCCACGCGGCGTCCCGGGTCAAGGCGTCGGGACAATGGAATGCGGGTGGTTGCTAGACCAGGGTCGGCGTCACTATCACTGTCTTCAGCTTCCCTATCCTTTTCTGCAGCTGCCCTGCGTGCTTTTTTAGCTGCACTTTTCACCAACGATTGTTTATAGAAATATTTGCCCACTTTCAAGGGCGTACGGGCAGGCAAAGGGGAAGGTCCTGGGCTAGGGCTAGGCCTAGGCTGACATAGCAAAATTGGCGAGGGGGTAGGCCTAGGTTCTAGCACACTTGGAAGCTCAATGGCACCTTCCTGAAACACTTCCACATCAGGATCATCACTACTGTCTCCCCCCTCAAATAAATCGACATTATCGTCGTCTCCAAAGCCAACGAAATCGTCATCTTCACTTGCACTTATAAATTGTTGTTTGTCCACCAAGCTTTCGCCACTGCTCTTCACTATCAAAAAGTTGTCGCTGTATAGCGCTATCACTCAACAAACGCTTAACTTTCTTTCGTTGAGCTTTCTTCTCGGTTGCAACAGGCGTTGAAGTTGCGAGCGGGGTAGCACTGGGGCCCGCGGGAGGTTGCAGCGAATCGGACACGTCGGAAAACATTTTTTCAGTATAACTCGCTATGGCGGCCACGTACGAACTGATAACACTAGTATTTGAGGCTTGGTGGCGCTGCGGTCGCTCCTGCAATGCAAAATTTGGCCGCGCGAATTTTGAAGCACGCTTTCAAGCACAGGGATTTTAAAATGACACCCGGGCACCTGCCCTTTTTTCGTGGTGTCATTTTAAAATGACACCCGGGCTGGAATGGTTAATAGTCACACTATGAGATATAGAAGATAAGTTGTACAGAATATACAGTATGTACAAATTAATCTTAACCCTTACCATACCGTAGGATACAGTAATAAAAGCCCCTGCAGTCCCAAGCACTGTGGCAAAAATGGCAGGAGAGACCACCTTTTCACCTCAAGAGATGGAGCAAGACTGGCCCAGTCACCCTTCAGCGGGTCTTATATAAGCTGTGAAGTGTTGCCAGACCGGTAGCAATGCTTAAACAGTCGTGTTACCAACTACAGGGTTGTACAGGCATATGCAAGGAAAGTACATTACTGACGAATATACTGTACTCGGGCCTGGGACTGGGGAGTTACTTATCTACTGACGAATATACTCGGGCCTGGGACTGTAAGGGTTAAGGACCAAATATATATAATCAAATGATTTGTTTGTTCGTAGAGAACTTTTATGCCTAGGAAGGGTCAAAGACTTCTTATGTTTTTGGACAAGAATACAACATTCTTGGATTTTTTTTTTTTTAATTGAATCTCAATGTGATATTCATTTACTGATGTACCTGCAAGGTTCCTTATAAGCAGACTTCTTCGAAGCACGCAATCTGCTCTCTTTCCATTTTTTACCAAAAATATTGTTAAATATTGGAAGTTATGGAGGAAGTGGAGGAGATGAGCAAGGTGTTTAACCCTTCCTTCCCGGATGCCCTCATGTACGCCCATAAAAAAGCATGTAACAGGTACCCGGAAGGCCTCATATGCACCCACGACGTCACAGCCTGTGAGCTTGCTGTGCGAGGCGTCGGTCCGACGCATGTAAACAACAGCCGGCTGGACCGACGCTCCGCATCTCCGGCCACAAGAAGGAGAGCGTCGCTTGTTCTTGTGTGCCTGTATGTTGTTGTTCAGTATCGAAAAGTGGTGTAAAGTGGCTGGTTTGGCCATAAAGTTATCTCCAATGAAATCATCATCATAGCTCACCCAGTTGACTTAGAGAGCTCTACTTAATGCCATTTTACAGGTAAATAACACAGCTAAGCTTGGGGATGCGCGGGAATGCGGGAAGCAGTCTGATTAACGAATATACGGTAGCCTAGCCTAGACGTTTTTCGGCCAAAACACCCGGGTTTCGAGGAATATATATATAATACATAACCGGGGCTGGAGGGTTAAGGATGAGATCTGTGCAGCATGTGAGGAGGTGTGTGGAGTGAGGAGAAGAGGGAGGGGAGTGAAAGGTACAGCATGGTGGACAGAAGAGGTAAGAATAGCTGTGGAAGAAAAGAAGATAGCATATAGAGAGTGGTTGGGTAGTAGAGGGAATGAAGATTCCGAGAGACAGAAACGAGCGAGGTACGTGGAGAGTAAGAGGGTGGTGAAGAGAGTAGTGAAGGAAAGTAAGAGAAGAGTAGATGAGGAATTTGGAAGGAATCTGAGTGTAAAATGGAGGGAGAGTAAGAAACTGTTCTGGAAAGAAGTCAAGAAAGTTAGGGAAGGTAGCAAGGGAAACAGTAAGGGTGTGAAAGATAAGAATGGGAGAATGCTAGCCGAGAAGCAAGAGAGAGTCGAAAGATGGAGGGAGTACTTCAGTGAGTTGCTAAATGAAAGGAATGAAGAGCCAGCAAACATAGCTGGATATGGTATGGGAGGGAGAAGAAGAGAAGTAGTGGAGGAGGAGGTGGGGATCAGGAGGTCAGAAGTGTGGGAAGCCATGAAAAGAGTGAAGTTGGGGAAAGCACCAGGAACAGATGGAGTGTGTGGGGAAATGTTGAGGTATGGTGGTGAGATAGTGATAGAATGGGTATGGAAAATGTGCAAACTAGCATGGGAGAAGGGGAGTGCACCCGATGACTGGAAGACTGGCATAATAGTCCCCCTATATAAGGGCAAAGGGGAAAGAGGAGTGTGTGGTAACCACCGAGGAATATGTCTTCTAAGCGTAGTAGGGAAGGTATACAGTAGGGTAGTGATTGAGAGAGTGAGAGTGAGAACGGAGAAATGGATAGGCGACGAGCAGGGAGGTTTTAGGAAGGGAAGAGGATGTGTAGATCAGATTTTTACCCTGAATTGTGTTGTGGAGAAGTATCTGGAGAAGAAACAAAAGGTGTATGTTGCCTTTATGGACTTGGAGAAGGCCTATGACAGAGTGGATAGAGAAGGTTTGTGGAAAGTACTTAGAATATACGGAGTAGAGGGCAAGTTGCTGAAAGCAGTGAAGAGCATGTATGAGGGTGCAAAGGCGGCAGTACGTGTGGAGAGTGAGCAGAGCGAGTTCTTTGACCTGAATGTTGGTTTGAAACAGGGGTGTGTGATGTCCCCGTGGTTGTTTACTGTATATATGGATGGAGTTATGAAAGAAATACTATCAAGAGCAGTGGATGTTGGTGTATCGCTGAAAAGGGAGGGAATTGAGTGGAAGCTACCTATACTGCTGTTTGCGGATGATACAGTTCTGATGAGTGATAATGAATGGGAGTTGCAGGGTCTGGTAAATGAGTTTGGAACAGTGTGCGAAAAACGGAATTTGAAGGTAAATACGGGGAAGAGCAAGGTTATGGTCTTCGAAAGGGGTGAAGTCACAGAGTGTGAGGTGAAGCTGAACGGTCAGGCTATGGAGATCGTCAACTCTTTTAAGTATCTGGGCAGTGTGTTGAGTAAAGATGGGACTATGGATGAAGAGGTGCGGGAGAGGGTACAACAGGGGAAGAGGGTTGTAGGAACGCTAAAAGCAGTAACAAGAAATAGGGTGGTCAGTATGGAAGTGAAGAAGTCCTTGCATGACAGTGTGGTAATCCCGACACTGACTTACGGAAGCGAAGCATGGACGTTGGTTGAGAGACTCAGACTAAGAGTGAGAGCAGTGGAAATGAATTACTTAAGGAGTGCGTGCGGAGTTACATGGAGGGATAGACAGACTAAT
>JBAKBP010021937.1:0-39746 GCA_037953745.1 Lithodes maja | reverse complement strand
CATCATCGTCCTTTTCACTTTCATTCATCAGGTTCTGAAACGTTGCTAGTGCATTCTTAAGTCCGTCAGGCATAACATTGCACTGGTAGGTACTCCCGTCCACAACAAAACCACATACCTCTTTAGCACGCTCGGACAAAGTTACAAGCAACGACCACTCACGACATTCCTTATCCCTCAGACCCTTCGTCCACACGTAATCCAGCTCTGCTTGCACCATAGGCTGTCGAGCAGGATTTATACGGTAGGGAATTAAACTGAGCCTTGCACTATCTCCAGCCTGCATGTCGGATTCTACCCCGTACATCAGGCCTGGAGAAGCAACAAACATGCGAAAGTACTGCCATAGCCTAGTAAATAACTGCCTTGCACTGTCTCCACGAACAACATGCCTAGTGCCCTCCCACAACCCAGCCGAGACCGCAGCTTCTAACCTGTAGTCTCCCTCCTTCTCCACCTTCGTCCCTAGAACAGCCAGGTCATGAGAGGGACAATCAGTACCACCCGTGCAGTCACTCCCACAGTTCATTATTGCTAAGGCTTCCCCGCCGATACCGTACATGCGCACCCCCGCATTCCTTGTGACGACATCTGCCTGCGCAGCATCACCGCTTTCAGCGACATGGCCAGATACAGTCGGTCTATGGTAGGGCTGTTGCATTAGACTAGAGCAGCATTGGGAGGCTATGCGACGACCGGGCACTGCGATACCACAGCCGACCTTACCAATCTGCTCAATGTCCTCCTTTTGACCACCACCCTTGGCAGCCATGGGTCGACCCTGACCTGGCAACCATGCCAAAGCCTCGTCGCCCACCTTAAACCACCGAAACAACGAGGCTAACGGTCTTTCAACAGTCACGTGACCTGCCCGTGGAACATCTTGCACCGCCCGAGTTGTGAGACTCAGGGGCTCGGCACAACCAGTGGGGTATGAACCGAGCTGGTGCTGGAGTGCTGCACACTGCTGCTCAGGCAGGTGCTCTAGCGCTTCCACAGCCACCAGACTCGTGTCCCCCGCCCACGGCTCCGCCGAGACATAACAATCCCTTCTCTTCTCCACCTGTGCCCTACTACCCCCCTCTCCTTCTCCACCTTGGCCGCGGCAGACCAACGCAGGGACAGCAGGATGCTCAGGTGGTTGCCTCACAAACTCCTCCAACAGGTTCACATGACATGCTTCCCCGTCCTCGTGTTTGATCTCGACAGCACCATTACCACACTTCTGAACTTCCGGATCCTCCAACTGCAGTTTACAAATATCTGAGGGAACCAACCTGTCTAGATGCTTCCGAAGCAACCCAAGTCCTTCCCCAATATCAAACTGAGCAACCCTTTTTTCTCTCCGTGTGCAACGTTGCTGCCCCGGAGTCTCTTCCGGCCCTACCTCCTCACTAGCTGTGACAGGTCCTGGGGCCTCTCCAGACTCTAACATAGGTGCCAATACTGAATCACCCAGGAGAGCCGCCGAGTCAAAACTCTTAAAACCAACTCCAGCTTTAGCCTCCTCCTGTTGATCGTTCCTCTGCTGGTCTGAAGACGGAGGACTAGGCTGTGACACTTTAGCTGCCCGAGCTCGGGTGACAACACACGCCATGGGTTGTGTCTGGCACCGCTCGACCCACTCTTGCTCTTCCCCACTCACGTCGGCCGGCCTCTCGGCAACGACTAAGGGTAGAACCTCAGAAGCGGGCATTGCAAAGTCGTTGCCGAGAAGAAGGTCGACGCCCTCCACTGGCAGCTTCTCCACAATCCCGACATCCAATTCACGCGCCACACCATCCACCTCCAACTCCAACCGCACCAGCGGGTATGACCGAGTTGCATTAATACCCTGCACCACTACCACCCGAGCCGCATTTATAGGGTAGCCAGTCAAGTTATTCATCAGAGTCTGGGAAGCACCCGTATCACGCAAGACCTCTACTCCATGCTTGCGCCCCGCCCACATCACGCAACCCCGTCCTCTATGGTCGCAAAAAACATCCTGAGCAGGGTTCGAGCCTCCCAGGTGCTTCTGCATTGGCTGTGCCTCAGCCTCTGACGAACTGCCCCGGGCAAACTCAGAAGACTTCAGAGACACACCAATGTTGCAGGCCAAAGACACAGCTGCTGTAGGTGGTTTGCTAGGACAGACTCTTGCAAAGTGCCCCTTTTCATGACAATGATAACACTCCAACTCCCCTCTGGGCTTCCCTTGGTACTGGGAAGGGCCCGGCCCCTTCTTAAATGGGACGGTGCTAGTCTTGTGGTCAGTCTTGGTATCATAGCTCTTGTACTTGTTTGCATAAGATATATTACTAACTCGGGGGGGTGGGGCGTCACGCCCCTTGTTACCTGCCTCACTACGCTGGGCAGACCCGCACCCACGAATTAATGATAGCCGGACGTCAGCCATCTCAGCTGCCTCCTGTAGAGTTTTTGGATTCTTTTCTTTAATAGTTAAAGTCATTTCTGCACCTGTACACTTATAAAACTGCTCGAGCAGAAACAGCTCAGTCAACTGTTCGGCCGTCTCAGCTTTCTCAGAACGTGTCCAGTTTGTAAGTGCATCTTTTAAGTCCCGGGCATGTTCAAGAAAGGTCGCCTCCCTAGTCTTTGTAACACCCCGAAACTTCAATCGATATGTTTCTGGTTGCAACTCGTATGCCCGTAGGACAGCTCTCTTCAATTCTGGGTAGTCAATGCAAGACTCTAAAGGTAGTGCATCATAAGCCTTCAGACCCTTACCCGTAAGTCTTGAGGAGACTAGAGCTGCCCACTTCTCTTCAGGCCAATTATGCTCCCTACACTTCTTCTCAAAACGATTAAAAAATTCTGTGACTTCAGTTTCACTAAATGCCGGCACCAATTTGACTAAGTGATACAAGGACTGTTCTCTTACTTGGCCCTCCCGGCCCATCCGAATCCCTGTCGACTCTGCACGAGTCTTATCTAAATCTATTTGAGCACAATATTTCTCTGAGTCGTATCTAAGCTCAGCCTCGTGTCTCCTGGTCTCATCCTCGTGCCTCCTGGTCTCATCCTCGTGCCTCCTAATCTCAGCCTCAATCTCCTTCTCATGCCTCCTAGACTCAATCTCCTGCTTCTTCGTCTCAATCTTAGCCATCTCAAGTTTAAATATCATATCTGGAGACAGGCAGGAAGAGGGAGCTGCCACTACTGAAGGAGGGGGGGCAAGAACTGGGGAACCACCATACGCACCGCCCGAGGGCACTCCAATCTTCCAATTCTCATCCCTCTGTGGGAGAGTGCTAACCTCCGGCAACTGAGTGGACGGCACTGTGGGAGTCGAGTGAGAGGGGATCTGGGGAGGAACCCCCCCAAACGCCCTCTCCTCCGAAACCCCATGTCGCCCACGCAACACCCAGGAAATTAGCTCCCCCTTGGACATCCCTCCTACATTGGATCTGCCCAAAACCTTGGCTATCAGGTGCAAGCCATAAATATCCACCCCAGTCAGCCTCCCCTCCGTCACATGGTACTGCTTACTCACAAAAAGTCTAGCATCCTCCTCACTAGTTACTAACGGCACCTCCTCAAATGGCATCTCTCGCTCCTCGTCAGTACTAGGGCACGACATACTGAAGTTCACAAAAAATTCTCGAGACAAAAGTGTTAAACTCCCTTATGTAAGCACTAATTACTAAATTAACTGGAGTCTCTTAAATGCTCTCCTAATTGCCTTACAAAAAAAAATATTCTTCAATATGTACGCTAAAGTACGAACAAACAAATGTTGTACAACTCTGCAGAAAATTATACTGTTCACAAAATCCTAAGCAAGGTCGCCATTTGTTACGACCGGGCACTCGGGTACACTAGGGCTCTTACACAGGACTCGAGTATGGCTCGCTGCCACAACGGAAACACACGATCCCAACCCCAGAGTACTGCCAGCCGAACAAAAACCGCCACTACCCTCCAGAGTTCTATCTGCTATAACGGGGTATACAAGAACTCGGTACTAGCGTTTCACACAACAGACTAATAACAAGACGGGAGTTATCTAGTCTGGTCAACAATCAAACAAAGAAGAAAGTACTACAACACTAAAGAATAGTGTTGGCCGAAGCCGAAGTAATCCACCCTTGACTAAGAACTTAAGAAGTCCTCCACCCTCTACTTCGGATCGGCACTATTACGTTACGTTAAACAATAGTCCTCGAGCATCAAGCAAGGAATCTTCTGATAAAGTTAGATGCTTCTCGAATACTCGTAAGAAGTAAGTATCGGATTTTGAACAGCAATTCAATAAGTAACACACTGGCAATTAACTAATATTAAAGGCTTTAAATTGACATAAGAAGAATTATAAGAATAGACAATAGTAAATGGCAAACATTAAGAAGAAGTACTCCGACAATGCACTGACAATAGCCTACTAGGATTGTGCTCGTGGGCCACTAATCTCTAAAGTAGCTAAGCGTGCCACACATGAAATCAATAGTGCATAAACAATAACATACATAAGGAGAAGCTTCAATACTATGCTGTATCTGCTGGTCGAGCAAAGTCTAGCTGGGATATCTAAGGTTAGGAAACAATGGCTGAGCAAGCGGCTCGTAGCCTAGCGAGGTCCTTAAGACTGTGCGGCCAAATTACGTTAATTGACGGGATGCTCTCTTGAGAGATCCAGATCACTAGTATCTGGTTCTCTCCTGGCGATCCTCTCAAAGTCAAGCAAATGAGATAGCACAGTGTTGGGTGGCAGAGGCAAAAGCCCTCACTCGCAACACAGTGCTAAACTCCCACGGTACACAGTCAGAAAGACCACCTAGGCGTTCCACGTCTCCGTTGCAATTGTACTGGTTCAACCGCAACCTAGTACTCATAGGAAATCACAACTCAGAAACCCTATCCCAGTCTAGCATTGCCTAAACCAGCAGAAAACAGGAACATGAATAATCGCACACAGGGAAATGCATATACGAGTGCAACAAACATCAATCAATCCTATTCTAGTTAACCCTTCCAAAAATAGGCTATCTAACAGGCACTTATCTCGTGAGAACTCAAGCGATAATACTTTGGCTGACTAAATCTGCACCAAAGGGGTCATTGGTTAAAAAGGGACGAGAAGAGAAGAAGATAGGCTGTTCAGAGAGTAGAGAAAGTTCACATCAGTCGGAAGAATATGGATAGTTGCAAGGGATATGAGAAGTCGCTCTGCCTGATGAGTTCTAAGGGACAATGCGGCTAGACTTCCCTTTTTATACTTGGCCCTCTAGTGAGCATATCACCAACTACTAAGGACCGCCCACTAGCAATCATTACGTAATATTCTCTCTCAATCTGGGATCGACAAAGGATTTCCCACGCACTGAGAGGGAGGAGGGAGGAGGGAGGAGGGAATTAGGCCTACCTGCCCGCGTGGCGCACTCACTGGTCCCCGTTACATACTCTCTCTCTCCTCTCATCATTACAAATAAGTCCCACACACAACACTTATAACTAATGATATAAAATAGAACTCGTTGACTCAGATGAAAACAAAATACATATTTATAATACTTATAGTACAACGGCTCACATAAACTAAGTTAGGAAACTCTACACAGACTACAGCCAAAGTTCCTGCCCTGACGATCCTAGCGAGAGTGGGGCCTGACTGGGCGTTCTGTACAGCATGCTCATACTCGACATGCGTCACAGTGTGATGTGTGTGTGTGTGATGTGTAGGTGTGTGTGTGGTGTGTGATGTGTAGGTGTGTGTGTGTGTGGTGTGTGATGTGTAGGTGTGTGAGTGTGATGTGTATGTGTGTGTGTGTGTGTGTGCGTGTGTGTGTGTGTCTGTAATGTGTGTGTGTGTGTGTATACTTGGAAACCCTTTAGAGCTGTGTCGGGTCGGCCGAGTGAGAGCTTCCGTCGTATGTATAAACAATACACCAAAGTTAAGGAGAGATAAGAACATAAGAACATAAGAAAATGGGAGTCTGCAGAAAGCCGATTGGCCTAAGCAAGGCAGATCCCTGTCCCACACAACCCCAATTACAAAGCCCAATTATAGGCTCAACACTCTAATACCCTGAGGATCATCTTACCAAAACGGTTAGAGATTAACGCAGGATTACGGGGGTCTGCAGAGCGCTGATTGGCCCAACCCTGCTGATCCCCCTTCACACCCAACCCTTCTCGTCCATATGCTTATCCAATTTTATCTTAAAGCTCCCTATCGTTTTTAATCCCACTATAGCACTTGGTAGTCCATTCCACCCATCTACAACTCTGTTACCAAACCAATATTTGCCTATATCTTTTCTGAAACGAAATTTATCTAATTTGAAACCATTGGTACGAGTTCTTTCGCTATCACTGAGCTTTAGTACATTTGTCATGTCCCCTTTGTTAATCCCACTAACCCACTTGAACACCTCTATCATATCCCCTCTAACTCTGCGTCTCTCTAACGAATGTAAGCCTAATTTCTTCAACCTTTCTTTATACGGAAGATTTCTAATATTATGGATCATTTTTGTCATTCTACGTTGTACTCTCTCCAATGAATCTATGTCCATTCTGTAATAAGGACACCAAAATTGAACAGCATAATCCATATGGGGTCTCACTAATGACAAGTAAAGTTTTAAGATAACATCAGCAGTTCTGTTACTCACACTCCTTGAGATGAACCCGAGAATCTTGTTTGCCTTGTTTCGAACGCTTATACACTGTTGTCTAGGCTTCAAATCATTGCTAACAAACACACCTAGATCTTTCTCACAATTCGAGTTTTCTAATTCCACATTAGCTAGTTTATATTTAACATTTGTATGCATCTTCCCTATCTTTAATACCTTGCATTTGTCAATGTTAAACTTCATCTGCCAATTTACTGACCATTCGTGTAAGGTATCTAGATCCCTTTGGAGGCACTCTATATCTCTATCTGAATCAATTGTTCTCCCCATTTTGGTATCGTCTGCAAATTTACTTATCCTACTAGTTATACCTAAATCAAGGTCATTTATGTATATAACAAACAACAGGGGACCTAATACAGATCCCTGGGGGACACCACTTTTGACTGCTCCCCATTCTGACTTCGTACCATTTATGCTGACTCTCTGCTTCCTACCAATTAGCCATGACCTAATCCATCCCAACAACGCCCCACCTATTCCATGCGCCTCAACCTTTCTCATCAATCTCTCATGGGGGACTCTGTCGAAAGCTTTACTGAAATCTAAATATATTATATCATATGACTTGTCATTATCTACTGCTTCATATACCTCTGAGAAAAAACTAAGCAAATTAGTAAGACAAGAACGTCCCTGAGTGAATCCATGCTGAGAAGAATTTATTAAATTAAATGTATCTAAGTGGTTTCTAATTTTACTAGCAATAATTGACTCTAGTAGCTTTCCTATGATTGATGTAAGACTAATGGGACGGTAATTGGATGCTATTGATTTGTCACCTTTTTTGAAGATCGGAACTACGTTTGCAAGCTTCCAAGCTTCTGGAACTATACCTGTCTCCAATGACTTGTTAAATAAAAATGTTAATGGGTAACTTAACTCATCCCTACATTCTTTTAATACTCTAGCATATACCTCATCAGGACCAGGCGATTTATGAGGTTTCAGTCTGTCAATTTCCTTAAGCACATCATTTCTACTTATAGTAACCGTACTTAACCTATTTTCTATACTATCGCTATATACCTTACGGACTTCTGGAAACTGTGCCAAATTTTCATTAGTGAAAACGGAAAGAAATTGACTATGTAATGTACTGCACATTTCTAAATCATTTTCTGTCATTTCTCCTGTCGAAGTTTTAAGGGGACCAATTACATCTCTAACCTTGGATTTATATAGTTGGTAAAAAGCTTTTGGATTATTTTTTGAGTCATTGGCAACCTTAATTTCATAATTTCTTTTTTCTTTCCTAATATCCTTTTTTACCTGTCTTGATAGATTCTGATAGTAAGCAAGTAGGTGAATTTCGCCTTTTCTAATTTTTCTATATATTCCTCTCTTTTGTCCTAGAAGATCTAATAGTCTATTATTCATCCATTTGGGTTGGTTCTGTGTTGATCTAAATTTTCTTTTGGGGATGTATTTATTTTGTGCAATGAATACTGACTTGATAAAATTATCGTATGTATCTACCAAGGTTGACGTCTCTTCCTGACTTAAGATGACAGGTGCCTGAGAAGGGGTACACTCATTTGGACACCTGGATCGACTTAATTTTTTGACCATAGGGTCCGCTAATAGGGCTCTTCTTAACCCACCATAATTGGCTTTTCTAAAGTCAGGTATTAATGTTGTATTCTCTCTGATATTACCTTTCCATTGTATATTAAAATACACAGAATTGTGGTCACTATTTCCTAGGTGGTCCCCTATCTCTACATTATTTACCATATGTTCATTGTTACTGAAAACTAAATCGAGAATATTATTACCTCTAGTCGGCGTATCTATGAATTGAAATAAAAAACTATCTTGTACTACCTCTATAAACTCCTCAGAATCAGAGTCTCCTATTTGATGCTGCCAATCTATATTCGGAAAATTAAAATCCCCCATAATGCACACATTGCTAAACCTTGATTCCATTTTAATTTCCTCCCATAATGACGTTCCGTCATTTCTACTCATATTTGGCGGTCTATACATAACTCCAATAACTATGGTCTCACTACCTTCGTTAACCTCTACCCAAACACTTTCATTATCGTTATTTAGTCTAATACCTGATTTAATACAGCTTTTTAATGTACTCCTGACAAACACTGCTATACCGCCACCCCTCTTACTTGTTCGGTCATATTTAAACAAACTATATCCTGGTATATCAAATTCTGCTAAAAAATGCCTGGTTTCTGTATTAATCCACGTTTCAGTTAGCGCTATTATGTCTATATTTTCTTTGCTAACAAGGGCTCTAAGTTCGTTCATTTTGTTACATAGACTCCTACAGTTTGTGTAATATACTCTCAATTTACTTCTTTTCTTTATACCTAATTTACCTTTGATTTTAGCGACATTTCCATCTTCCGTTGCACCATCACTACTATCATTTGCATTATAGTCATCATTTTTAGCATGAGACTGAATATCCTTATCGCTTTCGCCTGACGCTAAAATTGTTCCATTTAACCTCTCATTTACACTCTCAATATTTCTGTTCAAAACCCCACAACCACCCTATCTAAAGAACTAGCTAATGTAGAAACCCCTAACCGTGAAAGATGAACCCCATCCCTTGCGTACATCCCATCTCTCCCATAGAAACTATCCCAGTTATCAATGAATGGTATTGCTTTTTCTTTGCAATATTTCTCCAAACGGCAATTGACACCAATCGTCCTGGATGTCCATTCCTTGGGAACTCCTCTTCTGGGTAGGATACAATGTACTACAGGGATCCCTCCCTTCATCCTAACTTTATCTAACACATCCCGATACTGCTGCAGCAGTTCCTCACTTCTACCCTTACCAACATCGTTACTCCCGGCACTGAGACAGATAATGGGGTTATCTCCACTATCTTCCAAGATGTGGTCCATCTTCTCTAAAACCCTCCCAACTCCATGGCCAGGCAGACACACAACCTTCCTAAGTTTAGTGCGGGTAGCCCTAACTAAATGTCTTACCATGGAGTCGCCCACAATCGACACAGACTTACCTTCTCGGGACACAGACTTACCTTTCCCTCGGGAGGATCCAGCAGCTGCAGTTGGAGAACCCCCGGTGGTGGCAGAAGCTCCCTTGGTGGTGGTGGTGGTGGGGGTAGTGGTGGTGGTAGGTAGCACAGCGTCAGAGGTTGGAGCTGAGTCGGCGGCAGGCACTTCGGTTATCCCTCCCTTATCCTGACTATCTTTTCCCTCACATTCGTCTCGCAAAGGAGATTATGTATTTGTCACACTCATACCTATTCTACTATCCTGCTTCTTGAGTGTGACTTTCCCACCCGTATTTTTAACAACCTGCCATGAATACAATTTTTCATCAACTTCCTCCCTTTTCCCCTTACTTGACTTTATTTCCTCTTGGCTAAGCTTGAAAGCTAGATTTTCGTCTTTAATCAAATCCACTTCCCTCTGAAGTTTAACATTAACCTCCCTTAGAGCCAAGACCTCTTCCTTCACCACAACCATCTCCTCTCTTACCTGGAGAATAAGATGATGCAGATCAGTTAGAGACTCGCACTCCATACCTGCCATGATCCCAATAAGCTTAGCGAGGAGCAAGAAACTAAGTACAGAAAAACAAAAACAAGTAAACTAACAGCTAAAAACTGAGCTATAACACTTTTATATAACACGAGTGCACTGCCCCCAAACACAGGTAGGTGTAATGGTCACTAAAAGTCACTGGTAAGTGGTCCGGGCAGGAGCTCAGATTAACACAACCTTCTCCTTCACTGACTGAACTGAACTGGGTCATTTTTTCTAGTCTCCTTTCTCCCTCGTGTTAAGCCTCATTTGTTTTGAGATTATTAGACGTTCGGCCCATTAGTTAGGCGAATTAAACACCTTTCACCCCATTTCGTTGTCAATTTCTAGACTTTTCGTGCCATTTAGGAGTCAATTTTTTCCTGGCGAGTGATAGTGTGCCTGAAATTTTAAGAGGCACCGGCTTTCGGCCGGAGCATTTTTCTACCGAAAAATTCACAAATTTACAAATATATAGTGAAGTGGGGTCTAGTGGGTGTTGTTCTAAGCTTGATGGAGGTCTAGCGAGGAAACTAAGAAACAAAGGAATATATGAATTAATAAACTAAAAAAAATAAAAAAAAACAGCCACTGTCCCCTTAATTGAATAGTGGGACCAAATCCGGGAATGTTGCTTTACAACTAAACGTAACATTCATGAGTAGCTCCCTCGTGATTGACAATTAGTTAGTTAGTTAAAATAGAACTTCAGAGGCTATATCAACCTTAATGGATTATTAAGGCAGCACACTGTAAGTCAAGAGTAAATCCAGTCCCTTGGTACATTATTGATTAGTTAGTTAGTTCAAATAGAACGTCAGAGGCTATCAACCACCGTATTGGATTATTAAAAATAAAGGCCGCGTCCCATACAGTACGTCAAGACACGACAACGGCCGATGTTAGCCGATTTAACAACTTTTTGCCGAATCGACACGTTTGACACGAGGCTCGCCAGACAAGGACAGTCGCACGTCACTCACACGTCAGTCACACGTCACTCACGACACATTTACGTCTGCCACACGTTAACTCGTGACCCTATTAAGATGTCAGTACGACACACACGTCCGCGCAACATGTTCACAGTACGCTAAGTTGGATGTTGATAGGATGTTAGTCGTTTGCCAGACGAGCAGCATATGTGCTGCGCAAGTGTGTCGCACGATACATACCTGTGTCATCCGACAGGGTCGACTCCTACGACAGAAGCACGACCAAGTACCCAACCCTATATAAAGGTCGGGGGCCGTAGACCCCCACACAGTCTACCCATAGGTGGGCACTAACGCGATAAAGTAACGCGATAATGTAACGCGTTAACGATTTCGGGTTAACGTTTATCGGATAAATTTGTTTCCAGCTTTAACGAATTAACTAACGGTAACAACGTCATACTTTTTGTTCCAAAATAGCGATAATCAATCGTTAATTAACCCGCTGAGTGCCAGGGAGGCATATATACGTCCTCGCCGAAAACAAATCGTAGCAGCGAAACGACTGCACCTATGACTTTCATATTTTTACTACATGTACCTTACCCTTTAGGCTACCCACCACAAAAATCCCAAATCCCTCCTCCCACCCACTCGCTGACTGTCGGTCCCGTCAGAAGGAAAAAAATGGAAAATCTGTGGCGGCGAAACGACTGCACCAATCGGTTCCATATTTGTGTGACAAGTCCCTTACCCTTCTGCCTTCCCCCCACCACACCCCCAACCGCCTCCCACCACCTACTTCTAGCGTATCCGTACGAAGAAAAGGAAAAAAAGGATAATCCGTGGTGGCGAAACTACCTCACCAATCGGCTTCATAACATAAAGTCAATTACCCTTCTACCTTCCCCCCACCAATCCCAAAACCACCCTCCCACCCATACATTCCGATACCATAAAAGTCTCTGTAGTCTATAGTGTCTTTTCAGCTACTTTCGGGACCATCGGGGACCTGATTTCTGGCGAGGGGAGTGTTTTTTTTTTTACCATTATCCTTCCTTTCTCTCCCAACTTGATAGATTTAGCCAAAAAAAAAAAAAAAAAAAAAAAACTCTGGCACTGGCAGAAGCACACCGTCAAAATTGGCTGGCACTCAGCGGGTTAATTGCCAAACAGGCAGAAATCCGCAGAATAGTCTATAAATAGGTAAACTAAAAGGAACCGAACCCTCGTAATGGCAGGTGTTTTTTTTTCTAATAAAATAATGATAGCATTGCTGCATTTAAGATTTTTTATTTAAAATATGATAAATATCCATATCTTCGATAAATAACGATACAACGAAGTAACGATATCGTTATCGAAAGGATCGGATTGGGTTGTCTGTTTTTAGTCGGGCGTTTGTCATGTCATGGTCGTGTCGAGCTTACTATAGTCTGGTTCGAACATTTTGCCCGATTATTCCCGATTATTGTACGTCAAAAACGATTGCTGCACGTCCGAAAACCGATCGACATACGTCAGCAGCACGTCCAAAATTTAACGGTTTTTTTCCCCGACCATCAAAAACAGTCGGCTGAAAAATAGTGCATACACTAATTATTGGGCCGACTTCACGGACCTGTCGGCGGGCACCCCGTCCAGTTCCAGATGAACTCGAGTAGAGCCGATTTATTTACACGATGTTGCTCGATCATGCACGATTTTTCAAAAATTCAAATATTTTGAAAAGATCGGCTCTTGTCGGGTCTTTACGTACTGTATGGGACGCAGCCTTTAAGGGGAGGCAGACCGTTTTTCTGGACCCCCCCTCCTCCCTAATGTTTAGCCCCACTAGTGTTGAGATTATAAGACGTTGGGCCCATTAATTTGGCGATTTTAACACCTTTCGCCCCATTTCGTTGTCAATGTTAAGACCTTTCGTGCCATTTAGGTGTCGATTATTTCCTGGCGAGCGATAGCGAGCCTGTAATTTTAAAAGGAACCGGCGTTCGGACAGGACATTTTTCTACCGAAAAATGTGCAAATTTATATTGAAGGGGGTCTAAGGAGTGTTTTTCTAAGCTTGATGGAGGTCTAGGGAGGAAACTTAAAAAAATATATGAATAAATGAATTAATAGACCAAACAAACGGCCAGTCTCCCCTTAAGCCAGCTATTGAAAGTGGCTGCATGACCTTTGTATTGAGCAGAACACATTCCTCCGTGAAACGACAGGATCATGATTGGTTCTGATCGGAAATGTTGTAGTGGTTTTGTAAAGGTTAATGTTACTTGTTAAGCCGGTATCACTTAACATTTTTCTGGCCTCATTTCTGGAGTATTTTGTATTGCTATCGGAAACTAGACTGACGGTAGATGAATTTAGGTAGCTGTAATATATTGAATGTTGACCTCATAAGCTGACAGACCAGTGTTGAGGATTAATGTCGAGTGAAAAAGCGCTCGTGTGATACCGACTTAAGTCTGTAATCACATGTACAGTCGCACACATAAGTTCTAATCCTCTCTGTGATCTTATACATGGAAGCATAATGCCCATGATTGAATTACAAGGGTAGTTTCTCATGCAGTGGTTAAGGGGAGATTTCCACTTGAGGGACTTTTTTCTTGACCCCTTTCTCCCTCATGTCTAGCCCCATTGTTTTTGAGATTTTAAGAAGTTTGCTCCATTAGTTTGGTGATTTTAGGAATTTCCGCCCCATTCTGTCAATTTTAAGACCTTTCGTGCCACTTAGGTGTCGATTTTATCCTGGCGAGCGATAGCGAGCCTGTAATTTAAGAGAAACCGGCCTTCGGCCGGGAAAATTTTCTACCGAAAAATGTGCAAAATTTTCTTGAAAGGGGTCAAGGGGGTGAAATTTTAAGATTGCTGGAGGAGTAGGAAGCAAGCTATAAACCTCCCCTTAAACCATCTGATTAGTCAACTGATGATATAAAATAACCACACTCGCAATAATTAATTCGTACTAATTTTACTTTCATACATAAGATGACGACGAGGAACATAAAACTTATGTGGCCGACTGTACACTCGGATACCATAGTCTCTAGCACACTCGTAAGAATTCTTGGACCATAGGCTATTTCCTGTTAGTTATAATTGTGTGGGAGCAGAGACGACACCACCACCGATCGTCTTGTGTACAGTCACTAATACAAATTCGTGGACCACTCCTATTTCTAAACATGGAGGCATATCTATGGACACGTTTTTAGGAGTGTTAATGTTTATCCATCAACTGCACAACTACTATTCATTGACAAGCAAGTTCCATCCCAAAATCAACCCAGATAGTTATAATTGCATTGTGAAATACATGGGGGTTCACGATTTATGAAAGGGGCTACATGTACCCACCGCTATGTGTTAATTCTTCACTACACATTTAGATTATTAATAAAGAAATGGAGTTCGGGGACTCTGCAATATGATACTCAACGGTAGCATTATTGGACATGTACTGTATTATGGGTCCTGCCTTTCTCAATAAAAAATAAATAAATATGAATACATATACAATTATACATATACAGTACATACCGGTATATATATAATCGTACTCCATTATATTATTCAAAACATATAAATACTATACACACTACCGTCTTATTGTCTCGCCTTCAACCTTCCAAGTGACTATATAATTATAAAATACAAGTAATTAAATTTAATGGCAATCTGAATATACGAATAGGTTGAGCCTTACTAGTGAACAATCAGGATTTGTGATATCTATCTATCTATCTATCTATCTATCTATCTATCTATCTATCTATCTATCTATCTATCTATCTATCTATCTATCTATCTAATCTATCTATCTATCTATCTCTCTCTCTATATATAAATACGGTACATATATATAGAGTGGAGCACGAAGAGACACAATGGTTGAAGTTAGAGATACGGTGTTCAAATACTAAGTGAACAATTCAAGTGGCAAGCATAATACTATTCATGGAGTAAGTGTTCCTGCTATTCTGTGTTTGGAGACTACTGCATATTTAAGGGGAGATCTCCACTCGAGGGATTTTTTTCTTGACTCCTTTCTCCCTCATGTTTAGCCCCATTGCTTTTCTAATTTTAAAACGTTGGCCCCATTATTTTGACGATTTTAAGAACTTTCGACCCATTTCTGTCAATGTTAAGACCTTTCGTGCCATTTAGGTGTCGATTTTATCCTGGCGAGCGATAGCGAGCCTGTAATTTAAGAGGAACCGGCTTTCAGCCGGGACATTTTTCTACCGAAAAATGTACAAATTTATCTTGAGAGGCTCAAGGGGGTGAAATCTTAAGCTTGATGGATATCTAGAGACCAAACTAAAAACCTCCCCTTAAAGGCAATTAATGTATGTTACTGTAAGCATACTGGGTATAGGAGCCACACTCAAAATTGCCCTTTATGAAATATATATATATATATATATATATATATATATATATATATATATATATATATATATATATATATAATCAATATACACACCAGGGCGTCACAGAAGAGCACATTCATCTTGTCTATATTGATTGCAACGTTTCGGAGACACATACTCCATCATCATAATTATGATACTAGTGTTTTCTTACAAGTGTGTGTATCTGTTGTTTTTAGATTTGCCTGATTATGGAGTAAGTGTCTCCGAAACGTTGCAATACATATGGACAAGATGAACGTGCTCTTCTATCACCTCCTGGTGTTTCTCTTCATTATTCGCCTCCGCTTTCCACGGATAAGATCAATATCACACACATATATATATATATATATATATATATATATATATATATATATATATATATATATATAGTCCCCAATAAAAAATACATAGCTGGGATATCAAACACAAGGTAAATATACTTACATTATTGAATTATTTGTAGACATACAATAATGCAAGTAATGATCGTTCTTTTGAAAATATAAAATGTTTTAACGGGAGACGGGCCGGATTCCTGGTTCCCATTCCCCTTGACGTTTAGTCCCATTACTTTTCAGGTTTTAAGAAGTTCGGCCCATTAGTGTGGCGATTTAAACCTTTTGACACATTTAGTTGTCAATTTTAAGAACTTTCGTGCCATTAAGGTATCGATTTCTTCCTAGCGAGCGATAACGAGCCTGTAATTTTAAGAGGAACTGGCCTTCGGCCTGTACATTTTTCTACCGAAAAATTTACAAATTGATCTTGAAAGGGGGTCTACGGGGTGTGTGTTTTTTTAAAGCTTGATGGAGGTCTAGGGAGCAAACTAGAAAAAATATATATACATAACAAATCTTCCTAAAAGTGAACCATCCACCCTTAAGAATAGGAAATGGGTGGGACCGTCTGTTATTCTATTAAAAATGTATATTGGTTTCAAAGTGGGGCTGGATATTTTGGTGGGCCATTTATATCTGCACATCAAAATACAGCTCCATAACTCAAATACGGCAACAGATAAACTTTGCCTCTAATTTCAAACAATGACAAGAGCAACAACAACAAAGTGGACCGTTCATAAGCTTTCGTAATCGTCGCAAGCAATACAGTGAAGGTAAAAATATTCTCAATTGTAATTATTATGTCTTTTACACCAACCAATTTCACATCTAAACTCAATTAATGAAATCAACAAATACATGTGGCACTCCGAGGACTCGAACCTAGGATACTCACATCGAAATTCCGCGCACTATGCATTACGCTATCAAGACAGTTCAAATATCGCAAATCAGACACAAGGAAAAAGCTATTCCTTCCGACCGTCCTGATTCTGAGGAAGGGCGAGGGAAAAACAGGCAGTAAAGGAGATGAGGTTTTCCACATCTGATTATCTTCTCCCAGGCAAATAAGAACGAGAGCGAGAGCGAGAGAAAGAGAAAGAGAAAAAGAGAAGAAGATAAAGAGAGAGTGAGAGAGTGTGTGTGTGTGTAAATAATTCCCCGACTTCGAATTAAATCGTACGAGGGGTGACTAAACGAACCAAACCTGTTTAGTTTGACGAAGCGTCGAGTTAGAGGGGGACTTAATTAAATTGATTATTAACTATTAAGGGGGGTAGTGGTTATATTGTTGGTCTTAGTATCTATTGATTCATTGTTTGTTTAGTTTCCACGCTAGACCTCCATCAAGCTTAGACCTCCATCAAGCTTAGACCTCCATCAAGCTTAGAAAAACACCCAAGTATTTGTTTTCACATTGTTAATTCTATATATATATATATATATATATATATATATATATATATATATATATATATATATACTGTATATATATATATATATATATATGCTGCACTCTTATTCCATGCCTTGTCTGCACTGGAATACCCCAATACTAAGTAGGAATATAATATATATATATAATTATATATTATATAATTATATATTATATAATTTGCTTCGGGGAACATTAAAGGTCCGTGTGGGCGTATTTATTTCCTCATTTATATAGATTTGTGCATTATTTTTTCAGTTTCCTCCCTAGACCTCCATCAAACTTAAAAACAAAACATCCATTAGATCCCTCTTCTAGAATCATTCATAAATTTTTCGGTAGCCAAATTCCTCCAAAATTACAGGCTCACTATCATTCGCCAGGAAGAAAATCGACACCTAAATAGCACGAAAGGTCTTAATTATGATAAAGAAATTGGGCGCAAGGTCTTAAAATCGACAAACTAATAGGGCAAACATTTTAAAATCTGAGAACTAATGGGGCTAATCATGAGGGAGAAGGGGGTCCAGAAAAACTACCCACCTCCCCTTGACCCCGGAGTATTATAATATACGTAAGAGCAGGTAACATATTAATAAATTCCATCAACTGTTGACCTAGATGTGTGTGTGAATTTGTATTTTGTTTGTGTGTGTTCATTGTTTTCAGTTGTATTTTGTGTTGTCCCTATTCTTGCCTGAAGCCTGAGCATATACAGTAGATAAATATACAGTAGATAAATATACAGTAGATAAATATACAGTAGATAAATATACAGTAGATATTATATACAGTAGATATTATATACAGTAGATAAATATACAGTAGATAAATATACAGTAGATAAATATACAGTAGATAAATATACAGTAGATAAATATACAGTAGATAAATACACAGTAGATAAATATACAGTAAATAAATATACAGTAGATAAATATACAGTAGATAAATATACAGTAGATAAATATACAGTAGATAAATATACAGTAGATAAATATACAGTAGATAAATATACAGTAGATAAATAGATAGAAATGTTTTTTAGTTTCCTTGCTAAAAGTTAGAAACCAAATCTTAGACCCTCTTTCAAGATAAACTTGTACATTTTTCGGTAGATTATTACAGGCTCGCATTCGCTCGCCAGGACAAATTCGACACCTAAATGGCACGAAAGCTCTACATATTGACAAAGAAATTGCCAAACTAACGGAACGAACGTCTTATAATCCCAAAACTAATATGCTAGACATGAGGGAGAAGGGGGTCCAGAAAAACGAGCCATCTCTCCTTAAGGGGAGGTCTCCACTTGATAGATTTTTTTCTTGACCCCTTTCTCCCTCATGGTTAGCCCCATTGTTTTTGATATTTTAAGACGTTTGCCCCATTAGTTTAGCGATTTTAAGAACTTTCACCCCATATTAAGACCTTTCGTGCCATTCAGGTGTCGATTTTATCCTGGCGAGCGATAGCGAGCCTGTAATTTAAGAGGAACCGGCCTTCGGCCGGGAAATTTTTCTACCGAAAAATGTACAAATATATCTTGAAAGGGACTCAAGGGAGTGTAATTTTAAGCTTGATGGAGGTCTAGGGAACAAACTAAATACCTTCCCTTAACCCTGGTGTCTTATAATATATACTGTATGGAAGAGCAGGGAATATCATAGAATAATGCCCCACACTTTGCTTCTGTTTTCCATTAAGGGGAGATGGGTCGTTTTTCTGGTCCCCCTTCTCCATCACGTTTAGCCCCATTAGTTTTGAAATTTTAAGACGTTCGTTCCATTACTTTGGCAATTTTCAGACCTTTCGCCCCATTTCTTTATCGATATTAAGATCTTTCCTGCCATTTAGGTTTCGATTTTTTCCTGGCGAGCGAGAGCGAGCCTGTAATTTGAGTCGGCTTTCAGCCGGGACATTTTTCTACCGAAAAATGTACAGAATTATCTTGAAAGGGTGCCTCGGGTGTGTAATTTGAAAGCTTGATGGAGGTCTAGGGAACAACTAAAAACCTCCCCCATGTTTAACCTTGGAGTATTATAATAATATTATATTTAAGGGAAGGTATTTAGTTTGTTCCCTAGACCTCCATCAAGCTTAAAATTACACCCCCTTGACTCCCTTTCAAGATAAATTTGTACATTTTTCGGTAGAAAAATGTCCTGGCCGAAGGCCGGTTCCTCTTAAATTACAGGCTCGCTATCGCTCGCCAGGATAAAATCGACACCTGAATTGCACGAAAGGTCTTAATATGGGGTGAAAGTTCTTAAAATCGCTAACTAATGGGGCAAAAGTTTTATAATATCAAAAGCAATGGGGCTAAACATGAGGGAGAAAGGGGTCAAGAAAAAAATCCCTCAAGTGGAGATCTCCCCTTAAGAGCCAGGGAACAGCACATATACACACCCCACACCTTGTAATTCTCGAGTTTCTGAGCTACATAATTATGAATTCCAGCCACTTTGTTGAGGTTTCTTTTGCTTTACAGACTATATTGCGCTTCTCTGCATATTCTACCTACCACCACCGCCGCCTGGCTTCTGTGTTCCATTAAAGGGGGAGATGGGCTGTTTTTCTGGTCCTCCTTCTCCCTCGTATATTTAGCTCCATTGCTCTTGATATTTTAAGGCGTTCGTCCCATTAGTTTGGTGATTTTAAGAACTTTCGCCCCATTTCTGTCAATCTTAAGACCTTTCGTGCCATTTAGGTGTCGATTTTTTCCTGGCGAGTGAGAGCGAGCCTGACATTTAAGAGGAGCCGGGACATTTTTCTACCGATAAATGTAAAAAATGTTCTTGAAAGGGCGCCTAGGGGGTGTAATTTTAAGCTTGATGGAGGTCTAGGGAGGAAATTAAAAGCATAATAAATATAATTATGAAATAATATACCAACATATAAACCCTTCCACCTTAAGGGAAGTTTTTAGTTTGTTTCCTAGACCTCCATTAAGCTTAAAACTACACCCCCTTGAGCCCCTTTCAAGATAAATTTGTACATTTTTCGGTAGAAAAATGTCCCGGCCGAAGGCCGGTTCCTCTTAAATTACAGGCTCGCTATCGCTCGCCAGGATAAAATCGACACCTAAATGACACGAAAGGTCTTAAAATTGACAGAATGGGTCGCAAATTCTTAAAATCACCAAACTAATGGGGCAAACGTCGTAAAATCTCAAAAGCAATGGGGCTAGACATGAGTGAGAAAGGAGTCAAGAAAAAAATCCCCCGAGTGGAAATCTCCCCCCTTAAAGGTCCGTGTTTAACCCTTTGGTATTATAATATAATATACGAGCAGGGATAACAGCACACACACACACATCCCCCACACACACACACATCCCCCACACACACACCCCACAACCCCCCCCCCCCCCCACACACACCCCACACACCCCACACATCCCCCACACACACACACATCCCCCACACCCCCCCCCCCCACACACACACCCCACACACCCACACATCCCCCACACACACACCCCACACACCCCACACCCCCCCACACACACCCCACACCCCCCCCACACACACCCCACACACCCCCCACACACCCCTTGTAATGCTCGAGTTTCTGTACGGCTACATATGAATTCCAGTCACTATATTTGTCTTTGGACTTACAGACTACATAGTGCTACTTTGCATATTCCACCACCAACGCCGCCTGGCTTGTGTGTGTGTGTGTGTGTGTGTGTTCCATTTATGCCTTCGACTTAAGTTTTGGTAATAGTATTGTTCTATTAATTCTCACAGCGGTTGGTATGCTCTTCACGCGTTAAGGCCATGTCATACAGAACTCGAACGTCGCGCGACCTACCCCCGAACACGATGACTTGCATTTTTGAGGCGAATGCATCCGATATTGTCCCGATGTTGGTCAAAGAAGAACATCCCCAGATAATGCCCCGACATTCCCAGACTATGCCCCAAACAAGACTCGAATGTAACTCGACACTCCCGACCGATTTACGTTAAAGACCCGAACATTAGAGGAATATAATCCGATGCATGCCAGAGCAAGACCCGATCAAAACTCGAATGTGCCAAGAATCAGCCGACAAATATTTAACGGTGTTTACACCCGAACCTACCTTGACCCGATACAAAAGATATTATGAGGAACACCAGAGGATCACCGGCCGCATCTGCCCGACCATCAGAAGACCTTAACACGATACTAGAAGAATGTGTGACGAACATGTTTGGGGTAAATTCCAGTCTTTATCGTCTCTCATTCCTGTCATACGAGTTGTGTTCTTCCCAAAATCTTCAATAGACTCGCTTGATCTTGCCTTATTCCTCTGTTTATCGGGGGAATGTCGTCTTTTATTCGAGTATATAGTCTCTCCTTCGGTTGTTATTATGGTTAATGTCGCCTTATAGTCATACGAATCGGGTTAATGTCTGCTTATGTTCGGCTAGATCGAGTTAACTTCGTCAATGAAAATAACAGACGAATAACGGCCGAAACGAAATAACGTGACCCGAATGAAAGCCGAACATAAACAGAATGAGAACCGACAAATTTTTAACGGTTTTTACACACGAATATCGGCTAGAAGTTAACGCATGTACTAACTTCTGGCCGAACCCCAGGATGTTCGGCTGCACCCCTGAACATCCCCGGAGCTTCCCCCGAATCAACGAGAACATTGGCCGAATTGACCCGAATTTACCCGAACATTTGAAAATTTGAATTTTTTTTGCAAGTCATCCTGTTCGGGGGTAGGTCGCGCGACGTTCAAGTTCTGTATGACACGGCCTTTAGTGTTGAACATACTCCGCCTGTGTTACCCCCTTCTGTACCGGAGTAGAGGGGTAGTTAAGGCGAGATCTCCACTCTAGGGATTTTTTCTTGACCCCTTTCTCCCTCATGTTTAGCCCCATTGCTTTTGATATTATAAAACGTTCGCCCCATTAGTTTAGCGATTTTAAGAACTGTCACCCCATATTAAGACCTTTCGTGCCATTCAGGTGTCGATTTTATCCTGGCGAGCGATAGCGAGCCTGTAATTTAAGAGGAACCGGCCTTCGGCCGGGACATTTTTCTACCGAAAAATGTACACATTTACCTTGAAAGGGACGCAAGGGGGTATAATTTTAAGCTTGATGGAGGTCTAGGGAACAAAGTAAATACCTCCCCTTAATTCAATTCCAGTTATATTTAGAGGATTTTTTGGGGGCAGTTTGAGAAGAATCTGTGGCGGCACAAAAAAAGGGGCAATCTATATTTTATTAATTTCACCACAACACCAAACACCCCCCCCCCCCCCCCAATGAAATTAATTCAAGTATATAGAATATATAGGATCCAAGTAAGACAGTTAAAAAGCCGGTTAATTGCTGGAGGCCCTTTTATATTGAACAAGGTCATCCAATAGTAGTCAGACTATAGATAAAAGGACGGGCACCGGTACTGAAAGGGTTAAGGGGAGGTTTTTAGTGCGTTTCCTAGACTTCCATCAAATCTTGAAATTACACCCCCTTGACCCCCTTCCAAGATAAATTTGTACATTTTTCGGTAGAAAAATGTCCCGGCCGAAGGCCGGTTCCTCTTAAATTACAGGCTCGCTATCGCTCGCCAGGATTTTTTTTACACCTAAATGGCACGAAAGGTCTTAAAAGTGACATAAATGGGGCGAAAGTTCTTAAAATCGTCAAACTAATGGGGCAAACGTCTTAAAATCTCAAGAACAATGGGGCCAAACATGAGGGAGAAGGAAGTTAGAAAAAAAATCCCTCAAGTGGAAACCTCCCCTTAAGCATAACTCATATTGCAGTATACTTTTGTTTTACTCTGATATATTTTTAAAGTGCAGCCATATATGCAGGCTTTGGCACTCGATCTCGCATATAAGCTATCCTATACTGAATCTCGGTGTGAGCATCCTGGGTTCGAATCCCTGGACTGCCACATGTATTTGTTGATTTCATTAATTGAGTTTAGGAGTAAATTCGGTTGGTGTGGAGGGAACATCATAATAACTGGTACTTTGGAGTTATTTATATATTTGTTTTCGGTACAATTAATTTATGTTTACCAATTAATTTATGTTTACCAATTAATTTATGTTTACCAATTAATTTATGTTTACCAATTAATTTATGTCTACCAATTAATTTATGTGTACCAATTAATTTATGTTTACCAATTAATTAAGTTTACCAATTAATTTATGTTTACCAATTAATTTATGTCTACCTATTCTCAATATGATATTAACACACATTTGAAGCCGGTCTCTGTGTTTTCACTTTTGTTTAAGGGGGGTGACCTGCTTTTTGTTATATCTGTCCTTTTCTCTCTTTCTCTGGCTTGTATCCATTTGGCCCCATTCAGCCTACTGTTTTAAGACGTTTATCCCCATCCAGGTGTCAATTTCTTCCTGGCGAGCGATAGCGAGCCAGCATTATATGAAGAAATGCGGCTTCGCCGCAGACATTTTTCTATCGAAACATTTACAAATTTAGCCTGCTGTCAAACAAAAATAAAAAATATGCTGGCTCGCTACCGCTCACCAGTAAAAAATTGACACCTGGATGGGGATAAACGTCTTAAAACAGTAGGCTGAATGGGGCCAAATGGATACAAGCCAGAGAAAGATAGAAAAGGACAGAAACAAAAACAGGACATCCCCCTTAAGTATAGCATACTTTATGGATCATGTTGACTTCATGAGGTTAACCCTTCGAGTACCAGCGATGTGAGTTACATTTAATTCTAGCTATATTTAGACGATATGATGAAGCTTAAGGGGAGGTATTTAGTTTGTTCCCTAGACCTCCATCAAGCTTAAAATTACACCCCCTTGAGTCCCTTTCAAGATAAATTTGTACATTTTTCGGTAGAAAAATTTCCCGGCCGAAGGTCGGTTCCTCTTAAATTACAGGTTCGCTATCGCTCGCCAGGATAAAATCGACACCTGAATTGCACGAAAGGTCTTAATATGGGGTGAAAGTTCTTAAAATCGCTAAACTAATGGGGCAAACGTTTTATAATATCAAAAGCAATGGGGCTAAACATGAAGGAGAAAGGGGTCAAGAAAAAAATCCCTCAAGTGGAGATCTCCCCTTAAGAAGGATCAGTGGTAGTTAAAAGGGTTGGTTGAGATAATTTGAAGCCTTATTATTGCTAGAGGTCCTTCCTAAGCCGAATACAATCGTCTATCACTTGCCAGAATATGATGACAAAGACGTCCCTGGTACTGAACGGGTTATGGGGGGGTGACCTGTTTCTTTGTTCTCTCTCCCTTTCTCTGGCTTGTATCCATTCGATCCCATTCAGCCTACTGTTTTAAGAAGTTTATCCCCATCCATATGTCGATTTCTTCCTAGCGAGCGATAGCGAGCCAGCATCGTATGGAGAAATTTATCCTGAAAGGGGGTGTAATTTTAAGCTTGATGGAGGTCTAGGGAACAAACTAAAAAACTCCACTTAACATTAGTTTGGCACCATCGCAAGCGCGTTCTCTCTCTCTCTCTTGCTCTCGCTTTCTCTAGCTCTCGCTCTCGCTTTCTCTAGCTCTCGCTCTCGCCCCCGCTCGCTCTCGCCCCCGCTCTCTCTCGCCCCCGCTCTCTCTCGCCCCCGCTCTCTCTCGCCCCCGCTCTCTCTCGCCCCCGCTCTCTCTCGCCCCCGCTCTCTCTCGCCCCCGCTCTCTCTCAGCATTCACAGGGACTTCCTCCACTCAGCCACAATAGCCGTACCTCCGTGAAAAGCTTCTTTCCGTCTTAAGCCGGTATCACACGAGAGCTTTTATAGTCCACATTCGATGATCAACATTTTTCTGGCAACATTTCTGGAGTATTTTGCACTGGTATCGGAAACTAGACTGATAGATGAATTTAGGTAGCAGAAATATTATAAATGTTAGCCTCATAAGCTGCCAGACCAGTGTTAAGGAGAAATGTTGAGTGAAAAAGCGCTCGTGTGATACCGGCTTTACTTAGAATGTTCTCTTTCGAGTAAATGTATTTACATCTACAGTTTCCGAGTCGCCCTTTCTTTATTTGTGTATTATTATTATTATTATTATTATTATTATTATTATATATATATATATATTTTTTTTTGCGTGCTCGGATATCCCTGTTTTACGCTCGGTTCTGTTTTCTTGGAATTTTGTTTGGCTATTTGTTTTTGTAAGTTGCATTTGTTTTTGTAAGTTGCATTTGTTTTTGTAAGTTGCATTTGTTTTTGTAAGTTGCATTTGTTTTTGTAAGTTGCATTTGTTTTTAAAGTTGCATTTGTTTTTGTAAGTTGCATTTGTTTTTGTAAGTTGCATTTGTTTTTAAAGTTGCATTTGTTTTTGTAAGTTGCATTTGTTTTTGTAAGTTGCATTTGTTTTTGTAAGTTACATTTGTCTTCGCAATAACATTGTACTTGAAATATGCGAAAAGTACAATGTTTGCATTTTTCCAAGAAAAATTAGTCCAACACTACAATGGAAATATGTTGAATAGGGTGAGTAAAGATAGGAACGTGTTTGTATATCTCACTCGACACGATGAATTAAACCTTAGGTAGTGCTGATGCCAATTATTGATCGAAATATACTTGGTGCCGCCACATCACTTATTTGGGCAACTGTACGTTTACGAAGTTTACCGAAGATAATATATCATGACCCGAGTATGTACTGTTGAATGATTTGTTTACTTCGTTCATAACACCAAGAACCCCTTAAATTAAATTAATTACAACATGCAATCCTCCCAGGATTCGAACTAAAGGATACTCATACAGAACTTAAGGGGAGATCTCCACTCGAGGGATTTTTTTTCTTGATCCCTTTCTCCCTCATGTTTAGCCCCATTGCTTGTGATGTTATAAAACGTTTGCCCCATTAGTTTAGCGATTTTAAGAACTTTCACCCCATATTAAGACCTTTCATGCCATTCAGGTGTCGATTTTATCCTGGCGAGCGAAAGCGAGCCTGTAATTTAAGAGGAACCGGCCTTTGGCCGGGACATTTTTCTACCGAAAAATGTACAAATTTATCTTGAAAGGGGGTCAAGGGGGTGACATTTTTAGATTGCTGGAAGAGTAGAAAACAAACTAAAAACCTCCCCTTAAGTAAGGGGAGGAAGACCGTTTTTCTGGACCCCTTTCTCCCTAATGTTTAGCCTCACTAGTTTTGATATTATAAGACGTTCGGCCCATTAGTTTGGCGATTTTAACACATTTCCCCCTATTTCGTTGTCAATTTTAAGACCTTTCGTGCCATTTAGGTGTCGATTATTTCCTGGCGAGAGATACCGAGCCTGCAATTTTAAGAGGAACCGGCCTTCGGCCGGGACATTTTTCTACCGAAAAATGTACAAATTTATCTTGAAGGGGGGTCTAGGGACTATTTATCTTGAAGGGGGGTCTAGGGACTATTTATCTTGAAGGGGGGTCTAGGGACTATTTATCTTGAAGGGGGGTCTAGGGACTATTTATCTTGAAGGGGGGTCTAGGGACTATTTATCTTGAAGGGGGGTCTAGGGACTATTTATCTTGAAGGGGGGTCTAGGGACTATTTATCTTGAAGGGGGGTCTAGGGACTATTTATCTTGAAGGGGGGTCTAGGGACTATTTATCTTGAAGGGGGGTCTAGGGACTATTTATCTTGAAGGGGGGTCTAGGGACTATTTATCTTGAAGGGGGTCTAGGGACTATTTATCTTGAAGGGGGGTCTAGGGACTATTTATCTTGAAGGGGGGTCTAGGGACTATTTATCTTGAAGGGGGGTCTAGGGACTATTTATCTTGAAGGGGGGTCTAGGGACTATTTATCTTGAAGGGGGGCCTAGGGACTATTTATCTTGAAGGGGGTCTAGGGACTATTTATCTTGAAGGGGGTCTAGGGACTATTTTTGTAAGTTTGATGGAGGTCTAGGGAGGAAACTACTGTAAAAAGAAATATAAATAAATGAATTAATAGACCAAACAAACAGCCAGTCTCCCCTTAACCGCTCTAACCATTACACTTTCAAGAGACACATTCCTAGGCTGATGTCAGATGCTATCAAATGTCATCTTTAAAAACTTAATGACAGTGTAAAAGATACGATCGGAAGATTTTTTTTTTTTTTTTTTTTTTTTATACACAATCCCTTGAAAACCAATTCAATTTTTGTCTTCAATATTAATCATGGCCACGATTTGTTCACGTGTAGGGTAATATACAGTATATATATAATTTGCCTTTGTAATACCGTTCAATGTTCTTCTAACATGTTCAACTAACCGAGTTCTGCGCCAGGGCACCCAGGACCAGAAAGCGATTCTGTATCCCAGGTGGCGGCGTGGACGACATTGTTGCGGCTCTGGAAGAGGTTTCCAGGCTCGCCCCCGCAAGCACTACGTACGTCATCCACGTTGGATCTAACGATGTCCAACGGACGCGGTCAGAGGAACTACTTTGCAAGTACCGGCGGCTGATCAGGTCCTTCAAGGAAAAATCTAATAGAATCTTAATTTCAGGAATTGTTCCCCGGATTGATGTAGAAAACCGATTCTACAACATAGCTACCAGTACAAATCGCCGACTAGCCAAACTCTGCAGGGAGGAGAACATCGGCTTTGTCGACACGTGGGATAATTTTTACTATGATAAATCTTTGTTTTCAGGAGATGGTGTACATCTCAATGAAGTAGGAGCTGCACGTCTTGGTCGTCTGCTGAACGATGCAGTCAAGGATTTCCGTTCAAAAAACGGGGTCAACCAGACCCAAGACAGGGTAGTGTAAGTCAAATACGAACTGAAAATTCAGACAATGCACAATCAGTAACATCCAACTCTAATACTCTTAAGGTGTTTTATGTAAATGCTCGTAGCATACGCAATAAATTTTCAGATCTAGAGGAAATCGTGTTTACAGAACATTATGATATAATCGGCATTACAGAATCTTGGTTAAATACGGAAGACAGAGACTTTTTAGCCGAATATACGCTTCCTGGTTATACAATGTTTGAGAAAAGTCGGATCAATAGAAATGGAGGAGGAGTTCTGTTTTTTATAAAGGAAAGTCTTAATCCCGTCTTAATGTCAAAACCTCAAATTGCGAATATAGACATATCTTACGTACTATTAAATAATAAACGAGGAACTAAAATAACACTAGCTTTATTATACAGACCCCCATCTCAATCAGTGCAAACTGACAGTGAAATTTATGAACACATTGCAGAAATAACTAACATACAAGATACCGTAATTCTTGGCGATTTCATCTTACCCGTGACTAAATGGGGCGATATTCTTACTTCACACTCTGGACACGACCTCTATGCTAACTTGCAAGAGAGTTCACTTTTTCAATTTGTACAATCTCCGACCCGTGGTAATAATGTGCTTGACCTTGTACTCGCAACAAAAGAAGAATTAATAGAGAATTTGAATGTTGGTGATGAATTAAGCAACAGCGACCATCGTACGATAACTTTCACTTTAAAGTTTACTAGTAACAAATCAAATAGCAGCATTGAGAAAGTCCCTAATTTCAAGAAAGCAAATTTTCATAAACTTAAATCAAAACTTAAAGAAACTGACTGGAGCTTTCTGACTAACAATAACGACATAAATACATCTTGGGAGTGTTTCACAACCACTTACCTTAAGGCAGTGCAAGACTGCATACCATCGAAAATACGGCGTCCAGGCCAAAATGATAAGCCCAAATGGTGGAAAAAAGATATTTCAGACTGTCTGCTTGCTTAAAAAATTTGCTAATGATAGATTAAAATCCTCACAAAATGACGAAGAACGGCTGAAATTTGTAGAGCTACGACGCAAAGCCAAAAAGTTAATTAAGCAAAGTAAAAAGACCCTGGAGTTACATGTTGCGAATCAAAGTAAAACAAACCCGAAAGAATTCTATAGTTATATCAGAAAGAAAAAAGTAGTTACTTCAACTGTTGGACCGTTAGTCGATGAAAATGGAGAATACACCAAAGACGAAGTACAAATGAGTAATGCCCTCAATACCTTCTTTGCATCAGTTTTTACAACCGAAGACCTCAGTGATATCCCTACACCATCGCCGATTCAGATTGATAATTCAGATGTTCTAAGCAATATCACCGTTACAGAGAGAGAAGTATTGAATTGTTTAGATAAACTCAAGGTAAATAAAACGCCTGGACCTGATACAATCTCACCTAGAGTTCTAAAGGAAGCTAAGGATGAGCTCTCCAAACCACTGACATTGCTATTCAATGAATCCTTGCAGTCTGGGACTATGCCTGATCAGTGGAAGCTAGCCAACGTAACACCGATATTCAAAAAAGGCAGCAAATCCCTACCCAGTAACTATCGTCCAATTAGCTTAACATCAATTGTATGTAAAATGCTAGAAACGGTCATAAGAGACAGACTCGTAAATCACTTAGAGGCAAATAACTTACTTAAAGATACTCAACACGGCTTTCGTAAAAAACGTTCCTGTTTAACAAACCTCTTAGACTTCTTCCACGATATCTTCAACCTCTACGATGAGAGTAAAGCTGTAGATATTATATACCTTGATTTTCAAAAGGCCTTTGACAAAGTTCCCCACAAACGATTACTGCTAAAACTAAAAGCGCATGGAATACAAGACGGTGTGTTGAAATGGATAGAAAATTGGCTCAGCGACAGAAAGCAAAGAGTAGTCATAAACGGTAAGGCATCTAAATGGACCAATGTAAGTAGTGGGGTACCCCAGGGATCGGTACTAGGACCAATTATCTTTCTAATTTACATCAACGACATAGATGAGGGTCTCACCTGTACAGTCTCGAAATTTGCTGACGATACAAAAATTGCAAATAGCGTACTCTCAAAAGAACAAGTTGACGATATGCAACACAATCTAGATAAATTGTCATGTTGGGCCCAAATTTGGCAAATGAGTTTCAATGCGGATAAATGTAAAGTACTACATATCGGATACCTAAATGAGAAAGCAAACTATTCGATGAATGGCACTCAGCTTAAGAATGTAAACAAAGAAACCGATCTGGGAGTAACAATATCGAGTAACCTAAAACCGAGTCAACAATGTTCAGAAGTTGTTAAGAAGGCAAACAAAATAATTGGCTTTATAGGCAGGTCATTTGAGCATAAATCCAAAGATGTTATCCTAACCCTTTACAATTCCTTAGTCCGCCCTCTTCTGGAATACTGCGTTCAATCCTGGTGCCCTTATTACCAAAAAGATATAAACAAGCTAGAACGAGTTCAACGTAGAGTTACCAAAATGATACCTAGCCTAAAGAACAAACCATACGAAGAGCGTCTTAGAGAATTAAATCTATTTCCTTTAACCCAGCGCAGATTAAGAGGCGACTTAATTCAAGTGTTCAAAATCATCAAAGGCATCGACAATATGAACTGTAGTAAGTACTTCACTATCGACCAATCTAATTACACGCGGGGAAACGGTTGCAAAGTTATTGGTAAATCTTTTAACTCACACGAATCTAAGAATTTCTTCTTCAATCGAGTTGTCAACTTGTGGAATGGGCTTCCCCGAGACGTTATAGACTGCAGCACCGTTGATTCATTTAAACTCCGCTTAGACAAATATCTCGCATCAAACCCGCGACTGACTGCGTTTGTAAATGAATAACTTTATTGTATACCCCCCTCAGTTACTAACCCATCTGTCCCCTACTAACTTCCTAATCCTGCCACGGACATTAGTTCTAGGGCAGTAGTTCCCTTTCCAATGTTCCCTTATCCACTCTAAACCACTGTTTGGACACTTGATCCTCAGTGTTTTGGAGGACAAGCAGCCTAGAAGGGTCACTAGACCTGTTGTTGCTTGATTTCCTTTGTACTCCTTTGTACTCCTTTGTACTTACGCTGCCCTCGTAACTTCTTTCATCCCTGTAACGCATTAACGTATACATAAAGTTAGCCCTTTATGCATGCTCCCTCTCCCTCTCCCTCTCTCTCAACTTCCCTCTCCACTCTCCCCTCCCCTCCCCACTCTCACCTTCCCTCCCCACTCTCCCCTCCTCTCTCACCTTCCCTCCCCACTCTCCCCTCTCACCTTCCCTCCCTACTCTCATCATCCCTCCCCACTCTCCCCTCTCCTCTCCACTCTCACCTTCCCTCCCCACTCTCACCTTCCCTCCCCTCTCACCTTCCCTCTCACCTTCCCTCTCCACTCTCCCTTCCCCTCCCCACTCTCCCGTCCCCTCCCCACTCTCACCTTCCCTCCCCACTCTCCCCTCCCCTCCCCACTCTCCCCTCCCCTCCCCACTCTCCCCTCCCCTCTCACCTTCCCTCCCTATTCTCACCTTCCCTCTCCACTCTCCTTCCCTCCCTACTCTCACCTTCCCTCCCCACTCTCACCATCCCTCCCCACTCTCACCATCCCTCTCCACTCTCACCTTCCCTCCCCACTCTCCCCTCCCCTTTCACCTTCCCACCCTACTCTCACCTTCCCTCTCCACTCTCACCTTCCCTCCCCAGTCTCCCCTTCCCTCTCACCTTCCCTCCCCACTCTCACCATCCCTTCCCAGTCTCACCATCCCTCTCCACTCTCCCCTTCCCTCTCCACTCATATACCTTCCCACTCTCACCTCCACTCTCACCTCAGGCTGGGAGAAATAGTTCATAAGATGGATCAAGGACTTACCTCCGGTGTCCAATACATGTCACACGTATTGATCTCGAATTTATGGTAGGAAACAGTTTTTTTGTATATATACTGTATATATATATTTTTTTTTTTTTTATGGTTGGGGATCTAATGGATTAAACGGAAGTCTAGGGAGGATTAAACTAAAAACTAAATGAATATATAAATACATAAGACCCCCAAATAAACCCTGTCCCCTTAAATAAACCCTGTCCCCTTAAATAAACCCTGTCCCCTTAAATAAACCCTATCCCCTTAAACAAAGATTGATATTTAAGGGGAGGTTTCCACTTGAGGGATTTTTTTCGAACTTCCTTCTCCCTCGTGTTTAGCCCCATTGGTTTTGAGATTTTAAGACGTTCGCCCCATTAGTTTGACAATTATAAGAACTTTCGCCCCATTTATGTCACTTTTAAGACCTTTCGTGCCATTTAGGTGTCGATTTTTTCCTGGCGAGCGATAGCGAGTCTGTAATTTAAGAGGAATCGGCCTTCGGCCGGGACATTTTTCTACCGAAAAATGTACAAATTTATCTTGAAAGGGGGTCAAGGAGGTCTAGGGAATAAACTAAATACCTCCCCTTAAGCAATGTTGAGTGTGTGACCAACTCTGGCGCCGGTCCTCACCCCACACACTATCTCCCGACATAATTATAATTGAATAATTGAATGTTGCTTTTCCGATTGAACCACCAAACTCTCATGCAACAGGACTATCAGATTCCGTTTCTCACGACCTCATCAAGGAGTGATATAACCGTGAGAGCCGAATTGGAGTCAGCGGTGAGTCTGCCGAGCAAGGGGTTCATTGTCTTTTATTCTTTAGGCCTTTAAAGGGATAGTGGCTGTATTTAAAGGGATAGTGGCTGTATTTAAAGGGATAGTGGCTGTATTTTTGGTCTATTTATTTAGTTATTCATATATTTTTTAGTTCCCACGAAAGACCTCCATCAAGCTTAAAAGAAACACTCCATAGATCCCCCTTCAAAATAAATTTGTACATTTTTCGGTAGAAAAATGTCCCGGCCGAAGGCCGGTTCCTCTTAAAATTATAGGCTCGCTATTACTCCCCCCTACTCCTCACACTCCCCCCTACACCTCACACTCCACCCTACTCCTCACACTCCACCCTTCGTTCAATTAGCTTAACCTCAGTTGTATGTAAAATGCTAGAAACGGTCATAAGAGACAGACTCGTAAATCACTTAGAGGAAAATAACATACTTAAAGATACTCAACACGGCTTTCGTTAAAAACGTTCCTGTTTAACAAACCTCTTAGACTTCTTCCACGATATCCTCAACCTCTACGATGAGAGTAAAGCTGTAGATATTATATACCTTGATTTTCAAAAGGCCTTTGACAATGTTCCCCACAAACGTTTACTGCTAAAACTAAGAGCGCATGGAATACAAGACGGTGTGTTGAAATGGATAGAAAATTGGCTCAGCGACAGAAAGCAAAGAGTAGTCATAAACGGTAAGGCATCTAAATGGACCAATGTAAGTAGCGGGGTACCCCAGGGATCGGTACTAGGACCAATTCTCTTTCTAATTTACATCAACGACATAGATGAGGGTCTCACCTGTACAATCTCAAAATTTGCTGACGATACAAAAATTGCAAATAGCGTACTCTCAAAAGATCAAGTTGACGATATGCAACACAATCTAGATAAATTGTCACATTGGGCCCAAATTTGGCAAATGAGTTTCAATGCGGATAAATGTAAAGTACTACATATCGGATACCTAAATGAGAAAGCAAACTATTCGATGAATGGCACTCAGCTTAAGAATGTAAACAGAGAAACCGATCTGGGAGTAACAATATCGAGTAACCTAAAACCGAGTCAACAATGTTCAGAATTTGTTAAGAAGGCAAACAAAATAATTGGCTTTATAGGCAGGTCATTTGAGCATAAATCCAAAGACGTTATCCTAACCCTTTACAATTCCTTAGTCCGCCCTCTTCTGGAATACTGCGTTCAATGCTGGTGCCCTTATTACCAAAAAGACAAACAAGCTAGAACGAGTTCAACGTAGAGTTACCAAAATGATACCTAGCCTAAAGAACAAACCATACGAAGAGCGTCTTAGAGAATTAAATCTATTTCCTTTAACCCAGCGCAGATTAAGAGGGGACTTAATTCAAGTGTTCAAAATCATCAAAGGCATCGACAATATGAACTGTAGTAAGTACTTCACTATCGACCAATCTAATTACACGCGGGGAAACGGTTGCAAAATTATTGGTAAATCTTTTAACTCACACGAATCTAAGAATTTCTTCTTCAATCGAGTTGTCAACTTGTGGAATGGGCTTCCCCGAGACGTTATAGACTGCAGCACCGTTGATTGATTTAAACTCCGCCTAGACAAATATCTCGCATCAAACCCGTGACTGACTGCGTTTGTAAATGAATAACTTTATTTTATCCTCCCCTCAGTTACTAACCCATATGTCCCGTATAAGTCAAGGAAATGGGTGCAAGAATTGCTCACAAGGTGATACAAGCATGAAACTTCCCGGAAATGTTCACAAGGACCTACTTTACAATTTCAGAGCAGGAGCCACCGAGATTTCTGTATTGCATAGCAATGGTTGCTAGGCAAAGCATTTTCGTTAGCAACCGGCAGCAACGATGCAGTTTCTGAACTACTATGAAGTGTTATGACTTTGTACTTTTATTTATTTTCCTATATTCACTCCTAAAATGGTTCAAAAGATGTATAAAAGCATATATATCTATATAATAGAGTGAATGTCAGCACACAACCAGGGCACACTGGTGACATCACTGCTGTGTAACTCAGCATGGGGTTCAGTGCCAGCTGATCTAGATATACTAGTACTTTAATAAGTACTAGTATATCTAGATCAGTGTCCCAAATGCTATCTAACAGCCCCAAATCCACTAGCTACTAAACTGTAGTTTGTAGTTGGTAGATGTAGTTAGATAGCCGCGCCTGAATTGACAGGATGTGCCAGCGCGGGAGAGCCGAGCCAAGGGTAACGGGGCTTAAGAATTACCCGGAAGGTGTACAGATCGCACGTGACTTAAATGGCACTGGATGAACGATCGGGCTAGGTGTAGGGAAACTGAACCTAGTTGTATCCCATAAAGGAATGTGTGCAACAGATGTATTTGATAAAGGTGGTAAAAGGATAAACCCTCGGCCTTAATCATATTTTGTTTCCAGTTTCAGCAAGTTTGATATATTTGATCTGCGCACAGTGATAGTCAAGACGTACTGAATATTCACAGAAATGGCCAGTGCCTCATCTTCATCTGTTCAAGCAACTGATTGGACTATCTGTGTTTTTTGTCAACTGGACACCAAAGAGTCTCTCATATCACCAACTGACAGAGGCTATGAAACCATAGTAGACAACATCACACAGTTTAGTAACCTTGACTCAATGCCAATCAAAATCAATCTGGCACGACTTGACCATGGGAATGGTATTCAATTAACATTGAAAGAACAGAATGCAAAGTGGCACAAATCATGTCTGTGAAGATGAAGACAATGGCCAAGGATTCACTAATTCAATAACTCAAGAGAGGGGGTTGAGGAAAATGAGCGACTTGCCCCTTTCGTACACTGAACTGAAACCAACACGGTTGCCAAAAAATGACGTCTTTGTCCCACCCATCCCTGCAGACCTGGCTTCTTCCAACACCCCTTTGACCAAGGACATGGACAAGGAATATGACTGGCTGAGTCATGTTGAGAAACATCATGCAGATGACATATCAGCAGAGGCGACTTTGTCTTGGGCAGCATACCATGCCAGCAGAGTGCCAGACCCAGACATTCTGCCATCTGTGAATGCCATGATGCCTCTCTTTGTTGAGGAAGCCAGCTCACCATCTATGCTTCGGCATTGCATGGAAGTGGTGAAGTCAGCAGTTCATCACCTCAACCCTGGCCAGACTCCAGTGATTAGTGGGGACCAACCTCTGTATGCTACACTGAAGAAGCTGCAATGGAATATGTCCGAACTGTATGGTGAGGACAAGTTTGTAATGCTTATGGGGGGTCTACACACTGAAATGACAGGCTTGAAAGCTTTGGGTCATTGGCTTGATGGAAGTGGTTGGGTGGAAGTTCTCCAGGAAGCTGATGTTGCCACACCAGGCATTGCTGAGTCCTTCCTGAAGGCATCACATGTGACTCGAACCCATCATGCTCACCAACTCACTGCATGTGCATTGTACATCCTTCTCAAGAAGGCTTATGATGGATATGTTGCAAACAATTCCGAAGAATCCACAGACACTTTCAGCACATGGTGTGAACGGCGAAAAGCTGAAAGTCCTCAGTTCATGTACTGGCATACGAGTCTAGAGCTGGAACTTCTCTTGTTCACATTTGTGCGATCACTACGTACTGGTGACTTTGATTTGTATGTGGATACATTGAAGAAATTGACACCTTGGTTCTTCAGTCTCAACCACACCCACTACGCACGTTGGATGTCCGTACATGTGCGTGACATGAGCAGTCTATCTCACACTCATCCAGATGTTGCCAAAGAATTTCAGCAAGGCAAGTTTGTTGTGGCAAAATCCCAGAGAAAATTCTCCCTCATTGCTGTCGATCACTGCCATGAACAAAACAATGGAGTAATGAAGGATGAAGGCGGAATCATCGGGCTTACCCAGGATGCAAACTCCCTCTTGAGATGGGCAGTGGCAGGACCAGAACTTGTCAGAGTAATTTCTGAGTTTGAAGCGACCATGGTAGGGAAACAACAAAGTTCTGGGCAAAGAAACCATCATGAACAAACCCGGTCAACCCAGAAGTTGTTTGCTGGACAGGTTCAGGCGGTAGTTAGTGTAATGGAGGACATGGGGAGCCCATTTGAGGAGGAAGGGCAGGACCTTCTCAGACTCCATACAAAGGACATCATGGATGAGCAGTCAGTCGAGTGTCTAACCACTCTCGCATCAAAGGGTCAGGAGCAGTATGCAACATTTGTGGAAGAGCGGCTCAGAACAAATACTAAGCCAATCACAGCAACAATTACCAAGAACAAGGTGGTACTGTTCAATGTCCAAGGCAAACGATCAAACAAATCATGGGACAAAGTCAGTCTCCTCAAAAGTGAATCTTCGCTGTTTGCAAGTCTGTATGTTGCATGTCAGACAAGGAAAGGTGACTTGAACAATTTCTTCAATCATGAAAACCTCCCATTTCCTCCATCTCTGTCTGCCTATGGGCAGCTACGTCCAGGGAAGAAGTCTGATCTCATAGAATGTCTTGAAAAGAAAGTAGGGTCATCAAATGATGTGACACCAGAGACTGAAGTGCGAATCATGGATGGTGCGGCACTTGTTCACTTTCTTAGACCTGGGGGCTGCAAGACATTTGGAGACTATGCTGCCAAGGTCTTTCTTCCATACAAGTCATAAACAATGCTCAAAGTCAGGCTCTGAGAGTGGATGTTGTCTGGGACCAGTACTTCGATAACAGCCTCAAGTCACTGACAAGAGAACAACGTGTCACTGGTCCTATTCAGCGCAGACGAGTTGGGGCGTCTAGCCCAACACCAAAGAACTGGCAGCAGTTCCTTCGCTTGGCCAACAACAAGACAGACCTGTTTACATTCCTGAACAAGGAACTGCTGGAAAATGCATCAGGAGACCAGACTCATTGTTACTGATGGTGCCAATGTGCTATGCTTACCTACACGAGACACCAGCAACATTGCTCCCTGCAACCATGAGGAGGCAGACTCGAGGATCATGGTGCATGTCAGTGATGCTGTTATGCAGGGCTTCCACAAGATCCTTGTTCGAACTGTGGACACTGACGTGGTAGTATTGGCAGTGGCAGTCGTACAGCAGCTGGCTCAGAGACAGCAGATAGAACTCTGGATTGCCTTCTCATGAAATATGTGCTTCACTTGGCACAGAAAGATCCTTGGCACTGCCTGTGTTCCATGCTTATACAGGTTGTGATACCGTGTCCCATCTGGTCCAGGTGGGAAAGAAGACTGCATGGAAAGTGTGGGAGGCACATGATGAATTTACTGCGACATTCTATGAGCTGCACAATGCACCTGAACATATTGGTGAAGCGACTGAGGCTTCTCTGGAGTACTTCACCATTCGACTCTATGACAGGACAGCAACTTCTCGTTCCATCAATGAAGTCAGAAAGAATCCGTTCATCCACAAAGGACGTCAGATATCATGTCTACCTCCAACCAAGGCTGCTCTACAGCAACACATGAAGAGGGCAGTACTACAAGGTGGGCACCACTGGGGCTGCACCACGGTGCCAGAACGACAGTTGCCCTCTCCAAGTGAGTGGGGATGGACTTGCCCAGAAAAGTGGAGGCCTCTGTGGTCTAACTTGCCCGAAGCCAGTGCAACCTGCCCAGAACTACTGAAGTGTTCTTGCCGAGGAGGATGCACAGACTGCAAATGTGTTGATGCGCATCTAAAATGCACAGCCTACTGCAAATGCAAAAGTGACTGTGACAACAGTGTCTGAAGCTTTAGGAGTGGCATTTTTATAGCCTGACTTGCCCTAAATTGGATTTTATGCCACATAATTCTTGTATATGATCTCCAAATGCAATGCTACATGTTTTTTAGAACAAGGAGTTGAGAAAAACCATAGCACCTCAGTTTTCCAGAAACTGCATTGTTGCTGCCGGTTGCTAAGGAAAATGATTTGCCTAGCAACCGTTGCTATGCAACACTGAAATCTCGGTGGCTCCTGCCCTGAAATTGTAAAATAGGTCTTTGTGAACTATTGTGGAAAGTTTTATGCTTGTATCACCTTGTGAGCAATTCTTGTCCTATTTAGTACCGATTGCCCTCACTCTAGTCCTGCCACGGACATTAGTTCCAGGGCAGTAGTTCCCTTTCCAATGTTCCCTTACCCCCTCTAAACCACTGTTTGGACACTTGATCCTCAGTGTTTTGGAGGACAAGCAGCCTAGAAGGGTCACTAGATCTGTTGTTGCTTGATTTCCTTTGTACTCCTTTGTACGCCTTTGTACTCTTCACACTCCCCCCTACTCCTCACACTCCCCCTACTCCTCACACTCCACCCTACTCCTCACACTCCACCCTACTCCTCACACTCCACCCTACTCCTCACACTCCACCCCAGTCCACCCTACTCCTCACACTCCACCCTATTCCTCAAACTCCCCACCAATCCTCACACTCCCCACCAATCCTCACACTCCCCACCCTACTCCTCACACTCCCCACCAATCCTCACACTCCCCACCAATCCTCACACTCCCCACCCTACTCCTCACACTCCCCACCCTACTCCTCACACTCCCCACCAATCCTCACACTCCCCACCAATCCTCACACTCCCCACCCTACTCCTCACACTCCCCACCAATCCTCACACTCCCCACCAATCCTCACACTCCCCACCCTACTCCTCACACTCCCCACCAATCCTCACACTCCCCACCAATCCTCACACTCCCCCCCACAGTCCTCACACACTCTCAGGGACCCCAACCATTAGCACCAGCTATTGTACTAACCTTAAGCCTCTCTCCACGGTTCTCACCACGTCTAACTTATTCTAGAGTGTTGGTTTAATTCAAGTGGTACTGTATGCTATTCTATTTAAGGGGAGATGAGCCGTTTTTCTGGTCCCCCTGCTTCCTCGTGTTTAGCCCCCATTACTTTTGAGATTGTACGACGTTCACCCCCATTAGTTTGGCGATATTAACACGTTTCGCCCCATTTCGTTGATAATTTCAAGATCTTTGGTGACATTTAGGTGTCGATTATTTCCTGGCGAGCGTAGCGAGCCTGTAATTTGATGAGAAAGC